>DWDT01002075.1:0-14399 GCA_018245595.1 Microceris scylla | reverse complement strand
TTCGCATCCAACCACTGCCAGCCACTTTGCGTATATACTCCACCTAGCCGGAGAGCGTTCTACACTACGTTTGCCAAGTCGCGCTCTCCAGTCCAGAACATGTCTGCTCCAGCGGCTATCGGTTCTGCGGCGGATGTGACCAGCCAACTGCCCCTTCAGCGTGCTAATCCCTAATTGCTTAATACTTACTGCAATAAAATTCTCTGAAATCAAATCGATAGAATTAAAACTTATTATAATTTTATTAGTAATTAATAACAGTAATGGAAAGTTACAAAATCAAGTAATACTATATAAATATTTCCTAAACGTAAAAAAAAATCTGTGCTCTCTGCCTACCCCGTACCAATAATAATATCGTTGATTTGCCACCCATAATTTAAGCAATAATAAACCAAAATGTGGTAACGCTTGTTAAGGCTGTCTGTTTCCTTGCAGGGCGAACAAGTCCAAATCACCCTGGCCGCTCGTCTGCGGAAGGAACAATATATGGCCTTCGGGATATCTGGTGCTGAGGGCAGACCCGCCATGCTCGGGGCGGACGTGGTGGTCGCCTACTGGGACAACAGGTTCGTATTGCCTACATCTGAGGAGATTCTACAGCTGGCAACACTAATGACACGTCAAAACTACCCAACATTCCGAATGGTTTTGTACTGTACATACCGTACATGTCATTTATTATTATACACGCATAAACAAAGACAAAAAAATTATAAACGTGACATTACGCCTGCAATCCCCGAAGGGGCAGGCTGAGGAGTGTAGTACACTGGGTAATAGTATGAAGGTGCGGGTTGTGGTGCAGGTCGAACCAGGGCCGGGTGTCGGACTACAGCATCAGCCACCTGGCGCAGTGCGACGGCGAGCGCGGAGTGTGCCCCGACGCGCGACTCGGCGGCAGCAACGACGCCGTGCTCGGTAACCGTCTCTCGTCTGATTACATGATTACAAATGTATCGTTTCTCACTTTTCATATTGGGTTTTATGATAATCTTTTGATGGTTAGGTTAGGTCTGCATGTATGGATCTGATGGTCATTAAGCATCTTCGATCTATTTCATTGATTCTTTCTCATATTATACTTTACAAGAGTTTGTACAGTGTATCTTTTCGATTTGTTTAATTGATTCGACATCTCATTTTTTTATTTGGGTATAGCAATTTTATGTATACGTATTATAAACTTTTAATGAGAGTTTTTGCGTGGGTAAAATAATTACATGTTTTATATAAACAAAGTAATATTATTTGTTATATTATTTTTTATATTATTTGTTATATTATTTGTTATATAGAAGTTGAAAACTTACAGAATGATAAAGTAATCAAAGCACATTTTTTGGTCTTTCTAGTGTCCAGCCAGCAGAAGGACGGTGTGACGACGATCACTTACCGAAGGCCGCTCGCGGCTAAAGAGCCCATGAAGGACAAGGAAGTCCTCACTTCCAGGTCTCAGTCTGTCATTGCAGCCTTCGGACCGCTCAACTCCAGATACGAGGCCAACGCGCATTCTTTCATGGACACCACCAGAACAGACGTTCAACTAGATTTCGGTGCACAGGTAATTATATAAAAATATCCAAAAGAAGTATTTATAAGATATTGCATGGCAATAGGCTCACCACCTATTCCATGGGATTTAAACATAACTTTGGTCATTACAGACCTGATTTTCCGTTTTATAAGATACTACAAACATGCAGCTAGACTGACAACATAACTATTCGAAAACTAAAACTTTTAGAGATCACAGTTATACACAGCCAACTGTTCTCAATTAGATTATAGAACATCATTTTGTGTGAGCAAAGAAGGGCAACTAGCAGAGATCTGTAACGGTCGGTCCACAGAACGACAACAGCTGCGTGGGGCTGGCGGAGCTGGAGGCGGGCGGCGCGGCGGCGTGGGCCCCGCGCCTGCTGCCCGCGCCGCCCGCGCCCGCCGCGCTCTCCGCGCGCATCGGGCCCGCCGGCGGCCGCCGCGGCTACACGCCCATCACCGGTAAACACCGCCGCTACCCATTATCCACCACACGCTCACCACACTTCTACTTCAGATGAGACTTTTAAAGTTGCCCATCTATAAACACCTTTTAATACTCTTATCAAATTAAGGTATTTGAATTAGAATTGACAAATAGCCAGATCAACATTTGATTATAAATGTACCGGCTAAATTCACGTACGTGTTTCGGGGTGGCCCGAGTAGTTTCGGACCTGTACGAGGTCCTTCCTCATGAGCTCCCGGCGCTTGCAGCGAGTTCGCGGCGGAGACAAATCAACATTATCATCATCGTCAGCTTCTAGATGTCCACTGCTGGGCGAAGTCCTCCCCTAATCCCCACCACTTCAGTCCTGGGCCTTCCGAATCCAGCAGCTTCCCGCTGTCTCCTTCAGATCATCAAACCATCTGATAGGAGGGCGACATACGCTCCTTTTACCAATAGCCAGATGCCAACATAAATATAATGCCAACTTAACGGACAAAGTCCTGTGCAACTTAAACCATATAATTCCCTAACTATCTTCACAGAGCAAGCTTAAGTATTTCAGCTGCGAAGAAAATATAATACTAATATGTAAAATCGGTTCAGACCAATATCATAACTACGCGAATATTATCAATTATTATTTCATATGACTAGCAATGAAAAGAAAGAGATAGGATGTTGTTAATTAGAAGAGATATGCAATTATATTTTTGAGAATATCTTTACGTCTAATGACATTAACTTCTGTTTCCAAGCAGACAATGACATAAGTAATGGATTCCTGCCTTACGGTAACTATCCTCAATATTTCTTGTTGTATTTTGCAAAAAGAGATATGACATTTTTTTAGACATATGATATTTGACAGACTCGTCGGTCGAGTGGTTGCAAGCGCGACTGCCGATCGGGAGGTCCTGGGTTCAAATCCCGGGTCGGTGACTATAGGATTTTTATAATTCTGAATTATAGTAGTGACTTGGAGCCTGGGATTGTGCCCGGTGTATGGCAATAAGCTCACCACCTGTTCCTTGGGACTTAAACGGAACTGGTGGATCGTGATTTACTATACCCCTCTGCCTAAACCTTCGAGGATTACATGCGTGATATTACGTTTACATTGTTTTAATTATGAGCATTAGAAATGTGACATAGTATTTAGTATTATTAACTGGATTCAACAGGTCATCCATCGTGGGGCATAGCGTGGTACATCAACGACCTGCTCATCCCAGAGATATACGTGGAAAGAGGACAGACGTACACCTTCCTGGTCGAGGGTGGAGACGATCGGACTAATCCAGCCAAGTAAGAGCTTCAGTTAATTAACCCTGGAGCTTAGCACTTGTCATTAGATGTGGACTTCCCAGCTTTTAAATATAGCCAGTGTAATTTTCTTAATTTTTATTCTATATGGCAATGAAAGAGTCAACGATGCCAAATGATATTTTGGGGTTTCAACCAATCTGTGATTGGACTAGATTGATGTCAAAATTGCTGAGTAACCCTGGGAGATGTAAAACGTGTTTCAGTTTTTGCTCACCAGAGCTAATAAGAATAATAATAATAATCGACCCCTTATAATTCCACTGTTGGAATATGGGTCTCCTGTCATATTGAGAGGGTTAAGGCCATATTCTGCCACGCTGGCCAAGTGCGGGTTGGCAGACTACACACACCTTAGAATTTTTGTATGATGGGAAGCAAATGCATTGGTTACGCAGATGAACCAACGAAATAAAACGAACTCTTGTCCCCAGGGCTCCTGCTTGGCTGGTAGTTATCTGGAAAGTTAATTGTACGTATAGATTGCGAATATACCGACACATCGTTTACTGTTTTCAGGTTCCACCCGTTCTACATAAGCGATTCATCAGAGGGAGGTTTCGGTCAGAAGAAGGAAGAAGATCAGAGAAAACAGCGAGTGTTCGCCGGCGTGGCGTACGACAACGAGGGATATCCTTACCCCACAGCTGGTACGTATTTTTGTCTGTCTGTCTGTATGTTTGTTCCGGTTAATCTCTGGAACGGCTGGACCGATTTTGACGGGATTTTCACTGATAGATAACTGATGTAATAAGGAGTAACTTTAGCTAATTAAATTTTAGAATTTTTTTTGACTCTGTGATCGAAGTCGCGGGCACAGCTAGTGAAAGATATATTGTTAATCTAGATCAAGGTATTGTAGGTATGTACATACTAGGTATGTACTAGTACATCATAGTATCGTCCAATTTGCGTTGAAGCTGCCTATTGAAGTACATTTTGAGTTATGGAGCAGATTTGCAGCGACCAATGGGTTTAAGAAAATATTTTAGCCAATATACGAAAATTCAAATCATAAATTTTTTTCAACAATGACTTTTTAACTCACTGCTGAACATAATGCCATTACTTCGTATGCGATTTTATAACATGAGGGTAGCAGAAGATTTAACTCTTATTGATGTCCATCAGTGGGCCGCTACTGCGAGTGGACGCATAAGACGACGGACCAGTCGGCCGTGTCCGAGACCTTCGACGACTATATGAAGACGCTGCAGCTGGAGTGCGGGCCCGGCGAGCCCGCCGCGCTCAACTGGACCGTGGCCCACGAGACGCCCGACCTCGTCTACTATCAGGTCACTTTACAAATTTCTTGCCACTTATATGTATCTACAGCATACGTCTGACGCAGTCTATCTAGCAGATAGCTTCGAAGCAGACGACTTATTTATAATTTTAGGAATTTCAGCTTTGCCTAGTAAATCTAGTAGCAGCAGTAAATATGCCGATTTTGGCTTTAAATATTCTCAGTAATCTAGCATATTTCCAAGTGAACACTATATAAAATTGTCCGTATAGGTGCCTGTTATATTGGATTGTTGTCCATCGAAAAAAAAAGAGAAAGCAAATGAGACTTCCTACCTCTCTGTCTCTTTTTAATTCTACACGCACAGGTAGCGCTAGCGTGAGTTCATTATTTGAAAAACGAGCTGTTCTTTTGCTGTGCATACCAGATCATGCCATTCAGAAGTGAGATAGAGAGAGATAGAGATAGGGTATCGCGATCGTTTTACTCTTTCTAACCGTCGGACATTGCCGCTTACAGCCAGCCGTATATGTTGCCTAGTCTATATAATATAATATATTTATGGCACCTTGTCACTGAAATTAGTATAGTACGAGTTTTATTTATTGTTAGTTCGGGAGCAAATGCCTGCGTGGGTGTTGTCTTAAAGCCTTGAGTTTTAGTATTGCGTCCGGCAGATTTACTTGAAATGTCTCATGTTACATCGTACACAAACTATTGTATTCTCATTATTACTCATTTCACCGCAATAGTGATATATGTAATTACCGGATGTGTATTGATATAATTACCGAGAACACAACAAAATGGGATAAAACGTAAAAACGAAACACTTTTGAACATATTTCAGTGTTACACACACAATAACTTGGGCTGGAAGATTCACGTGGTGGACCCCGGCACTCCGATCCCGATCCCGGGCGATCAGGGCGCCATAACTAACGCGGCGACATCTATTACTTTCCCGCCATTTTTGACGCCGCTGACGCGAGTGGTGGCGATGACAGCGGCGCTCGCCGCGCTCAGATAAGTTCGGATACGCGCGGCGAGCTCGGCGCTACCGAAGGCGTGCTGGTGGGAATAAATACAGAAAACCCTTCTAACTCGACGATGAACATTGTAGATTTTTAAGCAGACAATTTTTATGTGTATTTTAGTAAGCTGTGAACTTGTATATGTAACCTATATTAACAGTTTTCACGAAATTAAAATCTGTCGTTCGAAAAAACTTAATGTGAGAATACGTATTGTACGACGTATCCACGAAAATTTTTAAGTGAGCTATGCTGATAAAGTTTTTAATAGGAATTTTATTGAAACCTAATGACAATAACAATAACAATATTAACCTAATGACAATAATAATATATTAATTATATACAAGAAATATATTAATATATATATGTATATTTATATTAAACGTTTTGGAATAACTGTTATCAATATACAAATAAGTATTATTTTTTCGGTTGAGGTATATGACTCGTTTTAAAAGAATACAGCTCAATATGAGAGAGCTCAAAGAAAAAAATTATTATATTCAACGGATTAAACAATGGAACAAATGAGGAATTTTTTTTCTAGTTGATAAGACAGTGTTGGAATTTTCGCGGGAAATATGACAATGCAACGAAAATATTTTTCTACATTTTGTAGTTAACCCGTTCAGAAACTGATATTATTTTAACTTAGGTACTAGACAATAAATAAATTCACTTGTTTTCGCAATACCACACTCGATAATTTAGAATATAGTAAATTATATATTATATTTGTGAACCATATACATCATTATATAATATTTAAGTACAATATTTATGGCTATGTATGCATTCTTTTGCACGTGTGAATATATAAACACAGCGTAAAGAAAATATTTACTCTGATTTTTATATGCGATTGACAATAAAATTTAAAATTGTTAGAAGATTTAGTATTATATGTATGTACTCTATATTTGAATGTAGAAGAATCTTACAGGCCTAAAAAAATAAAATCGAAACAAGCAGTAAAAAAAAAAATTTGCGGCCAGTGACATTTTAATGTTCAATTCGCTGGAGCTAAAAGGTGTTTTCTTGTTTACGAGACGAAGGTAAAAGCAGCGTGCGGCCGAGCTCGCTGGAACTATGTACAGGTACAGGTACAATGCAATGGGTAAATTATGTCAATGGATAAATATCAATTTCATATCACAAAAAGCACGTGTGCGACTTACTATAAAAACTTACTTTGTACTCGACTCTGTAGTTTCTACTTAGACGTTACAATTATTATATAATTATAGTCCTATTGATATATACGTATCAATTAATTGTACGGAATTGATTCCAGTGCACCTTGGTATGTTTAACTGATCGTGATTCAAACGAATGCCACCATGGAAACATTGACAATAAGGTCGGAATAAATAAAATAAAAAATATAAACGTTAGATCTTAATAATTATTTAATCTTGTGCGTGCGTTCATGGCGTACGTATAGCGGGCAATGGGGATTCATTGTAAATAAATCTTTCTGATTATATATTATGCCAAACATGTATTTAATATTAATAATAAATTATAAATGTGAGTATAGAAAGTCAATTGATACTGACGGTTCCGTTGTCCCCGCCCCGCCCCCGCGCCCCGCAATCTGCTTGACAATAATAATAAATGTCGTTAAATTTTAACTTTTTTAATGATATTACGATATACTGTTTCTACTATCATCTATTAAGCTGTTATTGTTAAGTCACTGTTTACATTTCTTTGTTTTGTAATATTATGTAAAATACCGTTAATTATTAAACAAAAAATACTAAACATTGAAATAGACTTCTTTTGTACAGACAATTGTCTATTTCCTCCCGTATATAATTGTATCTATGTATCCACTACACATTACAAATACATTGTTGTATCAGTCGGAATTTTGTTGAATTAAATTTAATTAGTCTCTTTCGTGTATCCAATCGATGACGTAATAGAAAAATAAAAATTGTCTATTACAAGAATATTTAAAAAGTAATTTTAATGAGATATGATATTCAAAAGTGAATTCCAATCAAAAATAATACGTGTAATTGGTGTATTTACTCAAAAAAAATCTACAGTTACTAGCTAAACCTCTTAACGTATTGTAATAAAAAGTGAAATGAATCTATTCATTGAATATTTGTCTTCGAAATTAAATAACAATAATTCGTAGATAATTTAAATGAATATATTACTAGAATGAAATGTGTTGACAATAAATGTCTAATAAATATTTAGATATAACTTTTCGGTATCTTTACATGATTTGTTTTTAATGTGTGTTAGGGCAAATAGGTAACAAGCCTAATGACAATAAAAAAAACTTATACGTCTATTAAAAATAATTTCAATTATAATTATATAATCGTAGTTTAATAAACACATTGTAAATAACATTGAGTATTGAACGCATAATAATAATGTGCTTACATTTTGAATTGTAATGTTTATGTATGATGTTATTCCTGATATTGGTCAGCGCTTAAGGAATTCAGGATCTACATTAATTCCAGTATTAGGGAATATTAGGTCATTTTCACATGTTTTATTACAGGTCCTAATTTTCTCTGGCGCCTCTGGCGGATCATTTTTAAACTAACATATAGGTTTGATTTACTTGATAAAGATCCCTAAATGTCGAAACCAGAGCAAAATGTTTTTTAATTACATCAAAATCGTATAGAGGAGCGAGTCAAAAAAGATATGAATATACCTAATGTCAGTTTGACAAATCAACTTATCAGTGTTACCAGCTTCATTATTCTCGTACAAGGTAGTATTAATTATAATGTTTGTGTTACCTAAATTTGAAAGTTATATGTATGTTTTTTTTTAAATTATAGTGACGTAACTTAGATATTATAATATATATTGTGCAATGCACAGTACTTTAGCGCACAGCCCCTCAGGGATAAATAATTGTATTTCAATATCAATTAAAAACTATTTGAAAACTTATCTTAATCAGCAAACTCCTGTTTTTCGCATGGCCTTTAAGGATATATCGCTTTTAAAAATATGATAATTATATAGTATTATTCGATGTTGAACGTTTGTCAATAAAAAAATATTAAAATCTTAAAACAACCTTTATGCATGTTTGAACATTTAAATAAATTCAATACAATATAATGTTTAGCATTCGTTTTTGAAAAAAATCTTTCCTGAGAAATTATCGTGACATTAGAATTTAAAAAAAAAATTAGCTTGTAATTGGAAATTATTTAACACTTCGTAGTATTTAGATGGTTGTGCACAAACATTATGTTGGACGTAAGATTTTTATTCGTAGTTAAAATTGAAATTTTAGAGTATTATTAATGTTGTTATGGCGTGCAATTATTAATGAAAAATTATTAACTACCGAAGTCATTTTTACATTTTACGTTAATACACTACGGAAAATACTTCATGGTCGATTTAGTCCACTAAATACAAAATAACAATACAAATAAATAATTAGCCATATACCTAAGTCTTTTGTTACGACACAGATAGGAAATGAACGTAAACACGTGTGCAGTGATTTAATCAGTTTATTAAAGTTAAAGATAGAAACAACAGGAATATTTTTCAACAGAAACCATATTAAATCCACTGTTGTACCTATTATAGGGTTCATGTACATCCCAATGTACACCCGATAATTTAAAACTGAGACATTGGTGCGCCATGACATGTCGCGCGCTCAGTAAGACATGACATTGGCTCGGCGTGTCATAACATGCTACCGTGCTTACACTCCAAAGGAGTTCTTCTATTACATGCTATCTGTCGTGCGATGGTCACTACAATTAGGCACCAGGTGTGTCTCCAATCCCAAGTAGGACTACCGCCATGCGACATGTGGGTAGATTATCATGAGCTCTTCAGGTATTATACACAATTAGGGTTCTAATAACAATTCCAATTGTCACATTTCACAAGTGACTTACATTTTATAAGGTTACAGTGAAAATTGTTTCGAATTCTGACATAGTAATTTCATTAAATATCATTCTTTTCCACTATAAATGAACTTTATTAAACAACCCTGTGTGAACAGCCTAAAATTACACTTGAAAAGTATGGTTTTAATTATAAGATCATTCCTGTTAAAAATGGGTGCAGTTAATCATTGTTTTGTTATTAAATTGCTTGGAAACTTCTTAAATAAATTGAAAATAACTTTAAAAGGATTTCTTTAATTGATTATTGTTAATACTGAATATATTTATGTATGTAATTGTTTATATGATCTATTTCAGTTTCAAATATTAAAATAAATAGCGTTGTAATTCGTTTTTACGTTTTTTTTTCCACTTCATTCTAAATTCAAATTTTATATTCATCTGTAATATTTAAACGATGACATTTTAATTTTTTATCCTACTATCTTAAAATTACTCAAGTGCATTAATATTCTTGAACTTATAAATGTTGAAGAAATATTTAATGGTTTTTTTTAAATTGCTGGTGCATCAAAAAATAAATTAATTACAGATAATATTGCGGTTCAATTAATGTTTATTAGATATATAAATATAATTAATTATTTAAAGTATATATAAACGATAAATTAAATATTTCCATGAACTAAGATTCTGTAAATGATTGAATCGTGTTGTCATTGGATAATATCCGCAATGCATGTATTTAGTTTTACAAGTAGGAAAAGCGAATGCTAAGGTTCAGTTTCCACTAGAGCAGCTCGACATATACTTTCACTTTAGTAGCATATTCAGTTAAAAAACGTGCGAATTTATATATAGAAAATGGACAATGTAATTTGACATTTTGTTCGAGAAATACGTGCGATTTCGCGCGTTTACGCCCACCTTTACATTTTTTGTATACAAAGCACGTTAAATAATGGAGATTGATTTCTATATGCTATTAAAGTGAAAGAGACGAATCGCTTCGAGTCGGCTGTAGTGGGAATTGAGTCTATATAAAAAAAAAATCTTTTACAATATTTGTCGCATGTAAAATTTGAATTAAAATGACATAACAGTTATAATTTTCAATAAAATACTGTATCTAACAACCGAGATAAAGGAAATATGAAATAACTAAGGTATGCCATGAAAGTCAAATATATGGTCAATTTTATCTATATGTAAATATTATAAGCAAACCCTGGCCATATCCAATTTAAAAATATCAATAGCATTGTAGATATGTCAAACATTATAAATGGGAACCTAGCACAAAGTTTGTCTATGGCTATTACATTTCTAAAATAATTCGTAAAGGTCCCCCTACATCATATCACTTGCACATTAAAGATTAAATATTTAATCAACGGTTATCATAAACGTAAAAGTTTGAGGTAAACAAGACAAAGACAATAAATCTTTGGACGTTGGGTATTTTTTTTAAATAAATTTCGAAAGTGATGTGTAAATGAGTCTTAAAGCTGCTTTTTACAAATACTTGCATTGTACATAATTGTCTTTTAGAAATAATTCGATTTTATAAATTGCATTACAGTTCTCAAGATTCAATTGCTGTTACTTTTATGTAATAACTTCTACAATAAATACCTTTTCCTAAATTTATACGTTTTTCATTTATCATGAAATCCATCCAAGCAAAATAAAGTTAATATTGTTTTATCCTCTGTATGAATATTATCATCTTGCCAATTAGTTGGTATTTTTATGGATACAAGTTCCTGTGTAGTGTAATTTTTAAACGGTTTTTTAAGGTTTATAATAACTTTACCCTAAATAAACGTAACATCATGGCCGTAATCCTTGAAGAGGTAGATATAGGAGTGTAGTACATCCCACTTTTAATCAATTACGATTACATCTCATTAAGGAATACGTGTTGAACCTATTGCTATGTACCGGGCACTTAGGCAGACGGCGAGCCACTATTAGAAATGTCATTAGAGAAAAATCAAATAGTATTCGACCCGGGGATTAAACCCAGGACCTCTTCATCAACAATCGCACTTGCAACCACTCGACCAACGAAGCAGCTAAAGAACGAAAAAGTGACAACAGAATACAGCAACAGTCTGTGTTATTTTAAAGGATGTTAAGCCTAATATTCTTAAAAATAAAATGTATAAATAATCGCGTAAGATGTATTTAAATTTAAGAGAAATTAAAGAAGGAATTATTGGGTTCTTTTATTTTTAATCTGGCCATAAGTAACAGAAACAGATTACTTAAGGTCCAACTAAGTCCTTGAACTTTTGATATTTCGAGTTACCTACGTTAATAAGTCCTGTTGGAGACGAGATACAACTCACTTTAGCATCATTAGCCGCGTAAATTGCCGAGCACTCTTCCGAGTCTGAACTAGTGGTATCCGATACTGTAAAACGTAATATACAATAATAACGAAGAAGTAGTTTTATTTTATATGACATTTTTTCGGAGAGCTTTGATTTTATTGTTATGTATAAAATGACTAAATATATATTGAATAGTGATATTTAGTGCTTTTTATTATCTTAAAAAATAGTTTTCAACGTCGTTAGAAATACGATATCTGGCAACACAGGTACTGACTCACGCTCTTCGTTCACCTGTTTCTGAGTGTATTGCAATTGTATTGTACCTGTTTTGTCCATTGTAATTGTTTTCGCATACAAGCGTTTGTGATTTATTAATGAAATCTAATATTTTATTTCGTCATAGCGCTAAAAGGCGAAAATAGTGGCCATATAAATTTGTTATGAAGCCCGCGTAGCAGTTTTAAACAAACAAAAAACTACTTACAAAGAAAGCGATCTAAGTGTTTTCGTAAAATTTTATTTTATTAAAAACATTGGAGTTATTAAAAACTATGGCGGAAAACGTAAGTATTATAAGACTCTTAATGGTTTCGGGATATTTTAAAACGCAATTAACCTGCTTTTGTTTCTAAACAAAATGCGTGGGTAAAAAAAGTGTTAGACACCTGTCTTGTGTGAGGTTTCAGTTTTTAGTTTCAATATTTATGTGAAATTTAAAGTGTTATTTACAAATTATAAAATATGGTATGATATAACCATATTCGTTAATGATGATAATAATTTCTATCATTGTTTGAATTATAAATTGGTTTAGGTTAAAATGTGGTATTTTTTATTTCTTGGTGGTATTTTTTTATTTACTTAACTGATCTTCAATCACTGGCATTTTATTGACGAAATAGTAGTCAGTGAAAAAGGATTTTCCCATGCTGCAATATTATGACATGAATATTTCATAACGAAGATAATTAAATTGCTGCTAATTGTATTCAATAATTAATTATTTAGACTTAAATGTAAAAATATTCCCTACAATAATATTTTTATAAGCTCTTTCATGTGCAACAACAAACACGATTTATTTATATTTTATATCCTCATATAAGAAATAATACTTGCATTCCACAGAAAATCCAAGACAATCCATTACCAGATACATCGGAACCCACAGACAAAGCAAGGGATGTGCCTCCAAAAGTCACACCGCCCACACCAGCACCAATACCAGACAAAGTTATGGCACCAGTGGCCATCCCAGTACCAGTGATAACTCCATCACCTAGGTTCACATTGCCATCCTTAACGAAGACACCACCCAATGAGCTATACCGTCGGCTACTGCCAGCTGTGCTGTTTCTCCTGACCTTTGTAACTGTGATGACCATGCTTCTGATATATATGGATACAGTTGGTGAGTGATAAGATTTGTTTAAAATTAATATAATATTGACTAAAGTCAACATTGGATATTTCATCTTTAACCTTAAAGATGGCTATAGATTATTAATAATTAACCCTTTTGTTTTGATTTTTATGCTCTAACCAACATCCATTGCTTTACTTTCTATATCCATTGCTTAACTTTCTAAAAAATAAACTAAGGGACATGAGATATATTTTGTTAGTGAAAAGGAACATAATGTTTTTTGGCCTACAAATAAAATTACTATTCTCTTACTTAGCTTCTATTTTTACAAGGTAATTTTGATGAGTCTTAGTTACCATTAGTAGTATTTTGAAAGTAGGCATGTCCCATTTTGTTACAGCTTTAGGCGCTCAACAGTTCAGATTGAACATGTCACGTGACTATGAGCTGGCCCGCATTCCCCAAGACTCCCCGCCTCTTGTAGCATATGTGAGACAGTTGCATCTGGCGCCTCGAGCACCAAAGGGGCCAACCCCAGCCCCTGTTGCCACGGAGAGAGTTAAGATTCTTGATGATCTACTTGGGAAGCTTGTAAGTATAGCCAGATTTGTAGATATCTTATAAATCAAAATGAATCGCTAAATGTGTTCGTAAGCATAAAACTCGAGAACGGCTGAACCGATTTGGTTAATTTCCTTTTTGTAGTATTTCATGAAGTCTGAGGAATTATTATGAAGAAAAAACGAAAAAAATACGAGGAGAATAGTAAAAACAACAATTTTCTCTTCACATACAAACCACTCTGTCGCCAACTGTAAAACATTTGACATCAATCAAAACAAAACAAAGACACGTTAGGATTACCTTTGGTATGCCTTAAAGTTTATTAGAGGTTGCATGTCATTAATGAAAATAACATGAACCCAAGTGTAATTCAATTATTTTATGTCCAGCGGAGCGGGCGGGTATCAGCTAGTTATTAATGTAAACACTACTTGAGATCTAGTTATATTTTTAACATGAAGGGATTAATTGCAACTAAAAACTAACTGTCCAGTGATTGGTGAACTAGTCTCTTGAACTGGTTTTGTGGATTTCGCTCTTATTGACATTACTTGTCCCAAAAGCAATTGCATTATATGTTATATGTATATATTAATACGTGATGCCAAAACTTTGGACCCCTTTTTACGAAAATTGCGCGGACGCAGGAGCATAAAATT
>DWDT01002074.1:0-14400 GCA_018245595.1 Microceris scylla | reverse complement strand
TGTAAAATTAATAACAAATATGAAATTACCTGTTGACTAAAGAGTTGAAGGTAATTTCATATTTGTTATTAATTTTACATACTGTTCCCTAATGTGTGTGAAGTCTGCCAATCTTCACTTGTTCAAGTTATCAGACCCTCTCGTTCTAAGAGGATATCTGTCTCCCAACACTTGAAAAATAGTATTAAAATACACTACTTAATGGGCTATTAGCTATCTTATCATATTTTGTCTTTGATTACACAAATTTATTTAAAAGATATGGATTACATGATTAAAGAAATTAACTCGGCTACAGTAAATATTGAAACTCGGCTACAGTATGTGATAGATAATTTTATGGCCAAAAATTTTTGATAGCCATTTTATGAATTTTTGTTTTATATGTAGTAGGTTTTGGTCATCCCAAATTTATATTGTGATAGTACATATTATTGTATATATTATATAAATTAATAAAATTAAGGTCTTCTTAAATGAAGGTATTAATAGTAACTGCAATAAGTGAACAGGTATAATGAATGACAAAACTAGGAAATGTGAACATTACATACTTTTGCAACTATATAATAAATACTACTGATGTCCCTTCATCATCATCAGCCTATTTCCGTCCACTGCTGGACATGGGGTCCTCCAATAGCACGCCACTGAGCTCGATCTTCAGCTTTTCACATCCAACCACTGCCAGCCAATTTGCGTATATCGTCACTCCACGTAGTTGGAGGGCGTCCTACGCTACGTTTGCCAAGTCGCGGTCTCCAGAACACGTCTATACATTTATAATCATGTTTATAATCAAGAACACGTCTACTCCAACGGTAATGGGTTCTGCGACAGATGTGACCAGCCCACTGCCACTTCAGTTTGGTAATTCTTCGGGCTATGTCTATAACTTTGGTTCTCTGTCGGATCGTCTCATTTCGGATTCGATCCTTCAGAGAGACACCAAGCACAGTCCTCTCGCATGATAAGAATCACTGAATTAGATGTTGAAAAACCTATGTCATATTACAGTCTTATATATTCCCAGGACGAAGGTGCAGGTCTAGTAGCCGCTGCGATGATAGCGATAGTTCCAGGCTACATCAGCCGGTCGGTAGCCGGTAGCTACGACAACGAGGGCATCGCCATCTTCTGCATGCTGCTCACTTACTATTTCTGGATAAAGGCTGTCAATACCGGCACCATCCTGTGGGCTACCATGACTGCGTTGGCTTATTTTTACATGGTATGATTTTTTTTTATAAGTCGTGTATTGTATTTATAGTCTGTAACTTTATTAGTATTTTAGGATAACTCAAGTTCTCAACTGACTCTTTACTAGGTGTTATTTTTCTGTACTATGATGTCCACAAAGCCGATGAACATACTTATATATCGTCCAAAGATGTTCTAATTCTAATTGTATAGCAGACAAATATTCAGGTTCGTTATAACAGTATTTATTTTGAGTTAAATCAAACCCACAACTTGCAGCTCAGCAGTCAGGTTTACTGACTGCTGCAACACTTGCTTACAAATTGGTACAAATATGTATTAATAATAGTTAAAAATAATTGCATTAAGAACTATAAATACTGATCTTGAGATTTATTTGTTTGTAGAATTGGTAGAAAAAGTGCAATTCGTGATTGGTTTTTTAAATAAACTACTATATGTCTATAACATATTTATATCAAATTTCATATTGTTGTATGTAATACAACAATAGTAGAAACCAATCAAAGAACAACAAGATGAAAGCTTCACATCAGCAGACTGTCATAATCTGTTGGTTTTTGCACTTTCATACAAATTCAAATTCAAAAGTTTTTATTCACTGGAACATATCTTTTTTAGGCCCTTTTTAGGCTCACGTAGACCGGAAGAAAAAAGCCGGCGGCAAAAAACTCCTGGCACTCTTTTAAAAAAAAAGACGAGTTATACAAGTTATTAACACTGCTGTATAGCTTTGGCACCCTAGAGAACACACGTGACAGCTATTGTGTGTCAACCCTGAATTCTCACTCTTCATATTGTTTGAGTACAGATCTTCCCATTTGTGTTATAGAAACTATATGACAGTGAACTTGCTACTGTGAAAACTCATCAATGTGATACTAATTTCTATTTTAATTTCCAGGTGTCATCCTGGGGTGGTTACGTGTTCCTCATCAATCTGATTCCTCTCCATGTGCTCGCCCTGATGCTGCTCGGTCGGTTTTCTGCTCGACTGTATGTAGCCTACAGTACACTCTACTGCGTAGGAACAATACTTTCCATGCAGATTTCTTTCGTGGGCTTCCAACCTGTACAGAGCTCTGAGCATATGCTGGTGAGGGAAAAGAATTGTTGACAAACATAGTCTTCAAGGTTATTTTTTATTTAAATTCCCTAAAGAGGTTCTTAGCCATCTGTTACATGAAAGTTTTTATATGGTAAAGTCTTAAGAGGATGCAGTCCTCAGAACCAACTGCAACCAAGTTGCATTTATAGAATAACATATGTCAGGTTTGTATAGGCATACAATATATTGCATTTACGTAATAATTTCTACAGTGTACAAGTCCATGTTATCATATCTCTCATTTCCATCAGGCCTTGGGTACATTCGGGCTGTGTCAGCTGTACGCGTTCACGCAGTACCTGCGCGAGCGACTCTCGCCCGCCAACTTCGAGCTGCTGTTCAAGGCTCTGCTCACCACTCTGCTAGCCACACTGGGCACTGCTGTCATAGCTCTTACAGTTACCGGTAAATGTTTGAATATTAACCATGACTTCATGCTTAAATATTATATGAATATTATTATACAATTAATTAATAGTATTCATGAACTGAATTGGAACGGGAGGCCTCCAAGCAATCCACACTGGAACAGTACAATGATATATAATATTATACACTTCTGTCCACCCGCAGTTATATTAAGTGACCATTCACCCATCAATGGGGCATAATCAAGGCTTTGGCTGTTGCTGTCCTACTTTACAAATATATGCAGCAATCTAATGTACAGCGGAATTTATTAAATTATCATACACATTGATTTAAGTGCATTTTTATAAAGAATCCTTTGTGGTAAAGGCAGTCTTCTTATATCTTCATTGGTTATTAAACAGTTACGTGATTTGATTTATATATATTTTATTATTTATTAATCAAAACAGTCTTATATTATTAAGTTTTCTTTTTCAGGTAAAATATCACCATGGACAGGCAGGTTCTATTCCTTATTGGATCCTTCGTATGCCAAAAACCACATACCAATTATTGGTAAGTATAAAAAAATATAAATTTTTAAATACTTCTGTATCAATATCATTATAAATACTGATTGTGATTTTGTCAATCTGTAATAACATATTTTGGGAAAGGTCAACATAGTCAAATGTGTAATAGAATTACCAACAATCAATTAGTATATAATAAAAATGGTAATCAAATTCAATCATTAACAATCAATGGAAATCACAGTGGTAACAGCAACTTCATCCTTACAGCATCTGTCTCGGAGCATCAGCCCACGTCGTGGTCGTCGTTCTACTTCGATCTCCAGGTGCTTGTGTTCTTGTTCCCCGCTGGACTGTACTTCTGCTTTAGCCGCCTCACTGATGCCAACATCTTCATCATCTTGTATGGAGTGCTGAGCATATACTTTGCTGTGAGTAATCAATCATCCATTACCTATTAATAATTTTTTATATTCTTGAACCACATACTATAAGTGTAGTTTCCATAATGTTGAAAAATATAATATCTACCTCCATTGTGATTTCTATGTAATAAGTGTATTATCCTCTTCAAGAAAGACTTTAATTTCTTTCTTTCCTGTTTTTAAAAAAATCCTAAATGCTCCTTTAAAATGTTAAATGAAGTAGATGGTAGCATTGTACTGATAAGTACATACTGTAATGGGATTTTTTTCATAGAAAAATGAACAAATATGGAACAAAAGTCGTAAAGTATTATTGTAATGCTCATTATTCTATTAACTTTGCAAATAGTAAAAGTATATTTGCATAGCATTTCTCACTCAAAAGTACTCAAATATTTTAATTAAGTTAATACATGTGCATATAAAATTGCACACGAGAATGCCATCAGTTATTAAATTCGACCTTAGCTATCCAATCCCTATCAATATGGAGGAGACCCGTATTCCAACAGTGGAATTATAATGGGTTCATTATTATTATATCCAATATATTGATCTATAAAACAGACTACAATAAAAATATATATTTTTTGGATAGTTTACACTTACATGATGAGAACGAGAAGCTTGAGCGCGTGGAGACATGTCGAGTCAGAAAGTGATTCCATAGACTCCGCGCTATGATTTTTACATTTTGATCGCTGATAATCATACTAGAATATACTTTATTATATACTTGCTTCAATCAACCAACATATGTTGAAATCCGGATTTTTACACTCGTTTCCAGGGCGTGATGGTTCGTCTAATGCTGGTGCTCGCTCCTGTGATGTGCATAGTATCAGGAGTGGCAGCGTCTAGCTTGTTGAGTTTACACGTGAAGGATATCGAATCCAAAGTGGAGAAACATGAGAAAAAGAAGAAGCACGAAAACAACTTGGTGTTCAGGTCTGAGGTGGGTGACTATAAATGTCGAGAGTAGTCGTAATTCATCGGCATACATAAAAAAACTTCGCACAGCGTAGTAAGTTAATGGTAATATGTAAACACAGTGGAAAGCGGCGACACTTCGATCATAAATGTCTGTGGCACCTGCTGGCAGGATTTTGTATTGAAATACTAAAAATATTAAAAAATCACAACCTCAATCTTAAAAAATCACCGTCTCTTTTAATAATAGCGTTAAACATAATTTAGTTTAATGATTGGCGAGTTGTGAGAGTAGAATGTAAAATGTAGTATGTAGATAGTGAGAGTAGGTGTGGTCGCGCAGGTGGGCGCGCTGTTCGTGGTGGTGCTGGGCGCGCTGCTGGTGTCGTACGTGGCGCACTGCACGTGGGTGACGTCGGAGGCCTACTCGTCGCCCTCCATCGTGCTGTCGGCGCGCGCGCACGACGGCGCGCGCATCATCTTCGACGACTTCCGCGAGGCCTACACCTGGCTCAAGATGAACACGCCCGAGGTGCGCCCCGCACGCGCCTTGCCTCAAACATTTATTATATACCACTTTAAACAAAGAGAAACCAAGGATATGTTTGTTGCATAAACAATTATTATTAAAACACTGTTATTGATGTAGCTAAGACTGGGATGTATTGAACGCATTAGATAAGAATACTCACTTTGTGTGCCTTCACGAAGATACTGGGAGACCAAATCTCTTGCATTTACCTTTTAACTATATGCATTACTAAATGCTATTCATCATTATTATTTTATCACTATTTTTTGTGACGTAACTTTAATTGAATGAGATAGGGTAAATGTAACCCAATAGTAGTTCCAAGATAGACCAAGGTATATTCATTTTTTCCTTATGGTTCTAAGTTATATTTGTCAAGGAAATGTTTATGACAACAGCTTTTCCACTGAGCAATATAAAATTAGAATCCTTCCAAGTAGAAAATAAATCACTTCTACTATTTAATGTAAAAATCTAAATTTCAGGATGCAAAAGTGATGTCATGGTGGGATTATGGCTACCAAATAACTGCAATGGCAAACAGAACAGTGATAGTGGATAACAATACTTGGAACAACACACACATATCTAGAGTGGGGCAGGCCATGGCGTCCACTGAAGAGAGAGCCTATGAAATCATGAGAGAGCTTGATGTTGACTATGTTCTTGTAATATTTGGTGGCTTGGTCGGTTATTCTTCAGATGGTGAGTATTCTGTCTTCATACATAAAAAGTTGATTGAAGCACTTACGACTTCGCCCCATTGGTAAATAATAAATAATATTTTTTTTTATTATTCACAATATCTATCTTTACATGTTAAATTATGTCCAGGTATTAAATTTCCATGTTGTACTAATGATGTAGTGGCACACCTTAGTTGTTATATACATGTCACAAGGGACAATATTAAGGTATCTGACTTACTGCGTAATATATTTATATACGTAATATATTTATATACAAACGTAATATATTTATATGCGTAATATATTTATATACAAACGCCTGTATTTAATCTATAAACAGTGGTTGTCTTCAATTATACATAAAATGTGTTGGAACCATATAAAAAAATTCCAAAACTGATTTCACTGCTTCCTGTCTCTATGTAGCAGTATTTTAGGCAAGCAGTCAGACATATTGTGACAGCTGTGGTGTGTGAGATAGGGCTGTAGTGGTGTGTGTTAACTCAGTGTACATCAGCAGTGTGTGTGTGCAGACATCAACAAGTTCCTGTGGATGGTGCGCATCGGCGGCAGCACGGAGCGCGGCGCGCACATCCGCGAGGCCGACTACTACACGGGCTCGGGCGAGTTCCGCGTGGACGCCGACGGCTCGCCCACGCTGCTCAACTGCCTCATGTACAAGATGAGCTACTACAAGTTCGGCCTCGTCTACACCGAGGGAGGTCGGTATAACACTCAGTTACACTAGTTGTTCATTTCTTAATCTTACAGAACCTCAAGTTCTTTAACATAGTCCTGAAAATGCTTTTAGTTTAAAGTAAGCAATGTATTGCCAAATCCCATATTGTATATTTCCATAAGCCACAATGACCACCTACTATCGAGTGGTTTATCTGGCTGGTATTTTACTTCTGCCTTGCAACTGATATTTGCGAAATTCATGACCCTGAAGATATTCTGGTTCAGGGCGAAACACGTGCAATTGTACACACGTACGTACGTGCGTATACCATTCTTCGTGTGTAAAGCGCGGGACGTGACAAAATAACTTTAACTTAACTATTAACAAGAGAATTCGGCAAAGTAACGTTTGACTCAATTAATTTTCACTTTGGATCTAATTTTTCTTACTTGACAATAACTTAAATTGTTTAACGTTTTAGGCCGGCCGCCGGGCTATGACCGCGTGCGCGCGGCCGAGATAGGCAACAAGGACTTCAACCTGGACGTGCTGGAGGAGGCCTACACCACGGAGCACTGGCTCGTGCGCATCTACAAGGTCAAGCCGCTCCCCAACCGGGGGGTCTGAGCGTTATTTTCTTGTTTGTATCACACTAAAATTTCATGAACTGACTGTGATCGTGACAGTTTTTGGAAACTGATGCGTTGATTATGTCTATGTACAAAGGGTAACTGTTATTTCAAAATATTTCCACTGTGCTCACCATTTAACTGTATCCATAATCTATCATGTGACTTTAAATGATAACAAATCTGTTCACTGTATGTCCATATAAATTGTAATCATTCTATGTCTAATTGGTGCAGTTCCATGTAAAAAGGAATGTGTTGTAAGTTTATATTACCAATAGTCTATACTGTTAAAGCTTCATTACATTAAAAACCTTAGAAACATCACCAATCCTATAATTTCTCAAGACACTTTAAAACATGAGATTTGGTGGTTTTTTGATTAAGTGAGACAAATAGTATGATAATAGATGTGTTTGTATTATTATTGTTTTGATGTGTGGATATTTAACTATAAAAACTTGCAACTCATAGTTCTAGAGACCAGAGTAGAACTCCCCCCTTTATTCTATTATTAGCTGATCATGACACAAAAAACGGTTCTCAAAATGTTATGAGATGGTCGAATTAATTTGTTACTTGTTTATTGAAAGTAGCCATATTTCTTTTTGGTTTTATAGATCTACATACAATAGTGTTCCAATAAATCACATGTACAGAATAATAAATGACAAACCAATGTAACATAGATGGTAACTTCTGGAAATCTTTTGTCAAGTTTCAATAACTTTTATCTTTAAAATATTGCATGGTTGATAAAGACTAAATCAATGTAAATGTATTGTAATAAACCATAATGTTACAGTTTTCTGTACAGTTTTAGTGTGTTATAAACAGTAAGATAGACGTAATAGAGAATTAAGGACTGTCTCAAGTGAATGTTGAAATGATATCATTTCCACAAGTATGTTGTCCACAATTATTTCAATTGTCACAATTTTGCATTAAAGTTGACTGTTTTACTTGAATTCAAATATTACTGTATTTGGTTGGTAATGTTTAATTATTTCTTTGACGATAATTGTATTAATCTTGTCACAAAATCACTTGTTTCAGAAATATAGGGTGTTATTGTTCTTGGTTAGCTAGGAATAATTATAAAAAGTTCCAAAATGAATGGTGCTCTAAAGGAATGATTTTCTCGGAACCTACTCGACCTCAAGATTTCAGTACTATTAACAGTATATGCAGTGACATTGTTAATCATTGTGTATCACTACATTCATATAATACAGGTCACTACTCGAGTTGTGCAAACTTCAAAGGTCATAATTTCTGTTATTAAAGTGTGCAGTATACATAATTATAATTTCCATATATATGTATTGTGTTCTGTAAAGCAATATAACTGGAATTTACAGAAAAAAAAATTGAGTTAAATTGAATAGTTACGCCATATTATATGGTTGTGCCAAGTCCTTTACGGGTAGACAGAGCAATGTGCCAAACATCACTATCCTTACAGTCTAGCATGCTTCTCGTCATCACTCTCTTCATAGACAAAAGCAGTTCAAAAATAGGTTTATGGAAATGTCATTAAGCATTTACTTACTAGCTTTAATAACAGAAATTGCAGCTTAAGTGGTTTTATTAACAAATAGTTACCTGCATAATATGTATATAAAACTGTGATTATACATTTTAGTACTATCTCAAAATATTGTTAAAGCCTTTTGCCTAGTTTGTGGCTTGATAGATGCACCATAAATTATCTTTACGTTTAACACAAAATATGTGTGTTAAAGAATGTTTGTGCAATTTGTTACAAGGTTGAAGTGTTCATTATAACAATGGGATATTAAGAACTGCAGTCAATAGCAATCATTTTGTAGAATAATAAGTTGTCCCATCATTTTTTGTGTTGGAATATTATATTGGAACCATTTTTTAAAATTTGTAAATTGTTTTAAATATTACTCGTTATAACTATAGAATTGAGTTCCAGTTCCCCAACATATAACTTTTATAGTATGAAATGGAAGTACTCCATTCAGATTACTAAATGCAATGAAGGAGTTGTTTCAATGTTAAAATTAATATTGAATAAATGTGTATGCACAAATGATATATATTTTTTTTATCAAGAAGCACTTGTGCTATGTAGTTGAATTATTAATATTGTTTGTAATTAAGTGACACTTAAATACTGAATAGTTTAATAGTTCGCTAGCCGCAGTACCAGCACACTGACAGATCTTTTAAAACGAATGTTATGAGAGTTGTATAAATTCATTTTTTATTTTTATTTGGAATAAATTTTAATATAAATTATTTGTGGTTTATTTTCCAATTTGATATTTAGATGTATTTAAATTGCATGTCTATTGGCTGTTTGATTTTTATCACAATATTTTGTGTATTAAAAATAATTATAATAAGACAAAAACCAAAGATTACTTACCTTTGAACTAACAAAGAACAGTTGCATCTTTGTTAGATATTTAAGAAATTATTTAACACTGCAAAACAGAACAAAAAGCAAGTCGTAAAGTTATTTAAGCAGTGGTAGCCTAGTGGTTAAGAATTCAGCCCCTCACTCTGGGGGTGCTGGGTGCAAATCCGTGGCGCTCACCTCTTTATAAACGTGCGTTTTAAATTTAAATATCACTCGCTAACGGCAAAGGAAAACATCGTGAGGTAACCTGCACACCATAAAATTAAAAATTAAATGTGTGTGAAGTCTGCCAACTCACACTTGGCCAGCGTGGCAGACTATGGCCTTGACCCTTTCAATATGAGAGGAGAACCATATTCCAACAGTGGAATTATAATGGATCCGATAATGATATTTATTTTCTATT
Organism: Microceris scylla; assembly: GCA_018245595.1. NCBI lineage: Eukaryota > Metazoa > Arthropoda > Insecta > Lepidoptera > Hesperiidae > Microceris > Microceris scylla. The sequence continues at coordinate 4,499 of DWDT01002074.1, read as the reverse complement.
AAAGTTTAATAAAAATAGGCACAGCATTTCTCATATACTTTCAAAGCTTTAATAACATTCATTACGTGTTGCAATTAAAAAGGCTTTATTAATATTACAAAATTAAAATCATTTAGGTAATTGTTGGCAATAATCAAATCACAAAATATATCAATGACACACACCTATATAGACAATAAATGATCAATAATTCATAACTTCATCATCATCACCCTGATCAGAGCACTCTTCGGGCAGGAAGGTATCATCGTTGTGGTAGTTATGCTTGTTCGGTCGGAAGCGCTTCTGCAGACGGCGCGGTTGCTCTTCACGAATGCCCAACTGTGAGGATAAACAAAAATTAAACTAGCCACTTATTCCTTAGTGTTGAACTACAAGTATTTCTAAGAAATATTTTCAATAAACACATTCATGATATTTAAAAACCATTGACTGATCTAATAATTTTATTAATTGGTCAAAACCTTTCACACAAATATTGTTTAATATTCTATTCTATTTCAGATCTATTAACACACATTAACGTAACATACATTATATATTGATAACACCATCATCATCAGCCTATCACAGTCCACTGCTGGATATAGGCGTCCCCCAAGATACAATACTGATAACAGACTATATTAATATAAATTCATACTGAAAAAATTAACCAATGAACATGCCAACCTACTTCAGAATTTGATCTAAAAGCAATTGTTTTCTAAAACATGCAATATCACCATCATCATCAAGGTTGTCTATGTCCACAGCTGGACATAAGCCTCATCTGAGTTATTTTCCTATGCAATATTGCAAATTTATTTTGATTAAGTCACCTGTTCCACAAGTTTGTAGGCACCCAGTTCACTCATGAACGAATCTTTAAATGCTTTATGTAATGGTTTCTTTTTAAAAATAGCACACTGCTGTTTCAAGATCTCCAATGCATCTTCAGGAAGATCTGTGAATAGTAATATAAAGGCTATTTTTGATACTCTAAAAGTTTTATCAAGGCTGGAAGCAAAACACTAATAATGCACATTCAACTGTCACTTTTCTCTTTATGCTCCAAGAATGCTTTAAGTCGACAAGATTTACAAATATGTGAAAGTGCCATGATAGACAATTTTTATATATTTTAAAGAAAAAAAAATTTTTGTTAATGCCTTTTTCACACACATGTGTTATAAAAATCTCTAATGGACAACATAAGACTCACACACAACATCTATAAGATGCTTGACAAAGTAAACATACATACATACCTTTTCCTTTAAATGAGTATACTTTTGGTCTAATATCATAGACTCTGTAGTCCAATATCAGGGTCATATTCACTTTTTCATTTTCATCTTCCTCAGTTTCATTTTGAACACAGAATGATATTTCCATATGAGACCCATCAAGCAATTTAAACATTTGAGCCTCTATAGTTAAAAGTTTCTGTGGAAGAATTCACAATAATAATAATTTAACATCAAACCTGTAATCTTCGAAGAGATACATGGTGGAGTGTAGTACATTCCCATATTTCACTAGTAATGTTTTTGTCCCACTATAAAATAGGGGGTGAGCTGATTACCATACACCAGGCACACTGAGCCACTACCAAAAATTTAAAATTAGAAAAACCCAATAGATCTGGACCCAGGACTAGAACCTAGGATTTCTTGATCAACAGTCATACTTGCAACCATTTATTTTTTAATGTAACGTAACATCACAACTGTAATCCCCAAAAGAGTAACCAAAGGCGAGTAATTATACACTACCCACATTTTACCAGTTACATTTACATCCTATGGAATAGGAGGTGAGTCTATTGCCATAGACTGGGAATAGATCCAAACTCCGAGTCACTATTACAATAGTACTCGGCCCGTGCTTTGAACCGAGGACCTCCCGAACAGCAGCCGTGCATACAACCACTAGACCAATGAGGTAGTCAAATTCATTATCAATTTATGTACTATTTTTATATAAATTATTTTAAATGGGAGTATCATTTACATTATTAATATAAGAGAAATAGCAATTTAAAAAACCATATGGCTAAAAAGGCAGTAATAATAATTATTACAAAAATCTATATTATTATTATAATGTAGAAAAAACATGCATTGAAAATGAGATAAATATGGCCATAAAACTACACATTTTTTTCTCAGATATAAGAAACTCACTTTCAATTTTTCAAACTGATCCAATCTGTCATAATATGCAACTAGAGCCTTCCTTATTGCACAGAGACATTCTGGCATCATCACATTTTGGTAGCCTTCCATCACAGCCTTCAAATTAAAACCAAGAGGCAGGGAAGATTTTGATATTACATTTTCTCCTGCAAAGAAAAATTAATTTTAATAAATTACTGTTAACTGTTAAAAATTACATTTTAGTTATTTATAAAGTAAGTTCATATTTATAATTAAGTTAATATTTTAAAGTGTATTTTTAGTACTTTAATTTATGCTGACCCTTTAGCAGCCTAGACTGATATAATGTTAATATTTATATACTTACATTAAATCTATAGCTAAACTTACTATTACTACTCATATATACCTAGCTTACTATTAATAAATTTTACTATAGAGATGGTATATATTTTACTGGCAGCAGTTGGATTCGCAGAGCTGAAGATCGAGCTCAGTGGCATGCTATTGGAGAGTCCTATGTCCAGCAGTGGCGGGAGTAGGCTAATAATGTATGTAATGTATAGAGATGGACCTACCAGTTTTCATTTCAATCCTCAATCCATGCTTCACCTGGTTCAGGGAATCATTCTGCAAGTGGTACACAATGCAGCAATGGTCGTCAACAACATAGGACTGGACCTCCACACCCGTTAGCATTGACATGAGATCCAAGTTCCACTTTAGAATATCAATTGAATTATTTAAGATGATATTCTGTGTAAAATATACAAAATGTAAATTCGTTATTGGCTCTATGTGAAAGTAACATAAAATATTTGTATTATTGTAACAGCTATGGATTTTGTAAATGAAATAAAATAAAATGAACAACTGCAATTATTTCTATGATTTTATTACGAATTTCATATTATAAACATTATTATTTGAGCCTAATGAATGGGCTAAGGGCTGAGTTGGATATTTATAACTAGAATGAACTAAGAAGAATGAATGAACCAACAAGAATAATTTAAGTCTAAGTTTAGTTAAGTCAAGTTAATAATAATGGTGAATGATTGCTATGTTGTTAAGCTACAATAAGCGGAAAAAATAGTAGACTAACTAAACAATGAGAAACAAATAATTAATATTGAAAATCAGGATTAACCATCATAGGATAGGACTGGCCATTTGGCCCAAACATTATAGACACGAACTCGTTAATTAGGTATTATAGGTTCAATTCCCTGCCTGGTTAAATATTTATGTAACATGTATACACAGTTATTGTGTTTCAGATACATTATGCATGTAACTCTTTATTCAAAAACTTATATATGTCGTTTAACAACTGTATAATTATCCTAGCTCTGCCTAATTTGGGTCAAGAAAACCATATGCAAAATAGCCCCAAAGATGTCATTTAAATATTTTGGATTGGTTCACATGAATTGGAAAAAAGTAAATACCAACCTGGGGTCTCACAAACTTTTCCACTTTCCGTTTCGGCGGAGTGATCTTCCGTTTGAAGCCGTTTCTTTGAATTTGGAATAGTTCATTCAGTTTCTCCTTGAGCTGTTGTTCATAAAACTCTATCTCCCGTTTAATATCATCACAGTCATCTGGCGGTTTGGCAGCTAAAGACATAACAAAGTGAAAAATATATCACTCATTAGTAATTCCTCATTTGTTTCTAACATTAAACAAGTAGCGAATCACTAGATTAATTATTAATAGACAATAATCGATGCATATGTGATCATGCCTTAAGTTACAGTTAACGTTAGAATATTTATGAAAAAGTTTTAATATGAGAGTTATCTAAATGACTATATCAACAGTTTATAATAGTTACCAGCTCCTTTTCTAAATAACATAGTGATCTTCACTTGCTTTTTTTTGTTCATAGTATATTTAATTTAATAGACAGATTATGAATATAACTCACTAGTTATTATATTTTTATGGAATAGTTACGTTCTAGCGAATTTAAAAATTACATTAAACAAATTAACATTCTTTTCAAAATACTTTTGTTTGACATTGACATGCCAGTACTTTAACGGCTTAAATTTTAAAAATCAAGTTATCGTTCAACAATACAAACATATCTGGTAATTATCGATTATGTGGATGTATGTTACTTAAGTAATGTACAAATTATGTATGCGTATGGATTATGGATGGATTGATTTTAAAAGTCTTACAAATCACAATTTAGGAATAAAAATATACAACTTATTACGAATATATTTTCTTTACGAAGTTTGTCATTTTAATCACCACTGTGCGACTAATATTATAAAATACTAGCTGTACCCGGCGCGCGTTGCTACGCCAACATACAAATACATATATATACCAATTTTCATAATA
>DWDT01002073.1:0-14402 GCA_018245595.1 Microceris scylla | reverse complement strand
TGTGTAGGTTTCCTTACGATGTTTTCCTTCACCGTTAGCAAGTGATATTTAAATTGCAAACGCGCTTTTGTAGAGAGGTGCGCGCTATGGATTTGAACCCAGCGCCCCCGGAGTGAGGGGCTGAATTCTTAACTACTAGGCTATCACTGCTGTTCGTTTACTATTTTTTTCTATATACTATTCCGTATAGTGCTATTTTTACTATTTTGTATACTACTATATTTTACGTATACATAAATCCAATATTATCATGTGACAATATTGGTATATGAGGTATCTTGTTACCTACGACTACTTAGGTCAGCGAAGTGAAAGTTTAGCATATCCTAAGTAGGTATTACACTCGCTTTTTAAATTAAAATTAATATTATTTCAAGTGAGGTTCCGGGGTAGGCAGAATACTACATACTAAATATCTTTATTTAGCCAGCTTTTATAACATTCGTGACTCTCCCTATATAGGTACACTCCCCTATTAGGCAATTACTAATCTATTTGGTTGAGATAGATGACTCTTGTTGTATCTCCGCATCTGCTTCCGAATCAATCTTCGCATTGTATTTTAGTTATGGTATTCTTACTTTTGCCTTTTTTTCTACTTTTATGTCACATATAAATATGAGTACACAGTTATGTAGGTATATACGATTCATTTATATTTAATTTAAACCAAATGTAAATTATACTTAATGGTTTTCCTTTAAACCTCAAAGATACTTTGTAATAATTATTTATATTTTCCTCGTCAAAGTGAATTTATTGTATATTCTTTAGAGAAACAAAGTCTTAAACCGTACTTAAAAGCGATTATAAGTTACGTGGCAATAAAAATGAAAGAGATGATGAGTGTGGGAGGCGTCAGCTGTCGGGTTGTTCCAGAGACCCTACCGCATACGTAATTGGACTTCAATAGACGCATTATCTGACTAAACGTTGTCACATTAAATCGTCATCCACTCAATCGACTCGAAAGTGAGAGCCATAAAAGAGGGCTTCAGTGACTCGATTTTGGAAATGTATTTGTGATAATAAAAATTATCAGTAATTTCAATAAAGTTATTGGACTTTCATTTTATTAACCCGCCCTTGGAGGTCTAGGTTTTAATCTTTGGAACAAATCTTACACTTTACAAAGTTATACGCGTTATTAAACTTCTTGAGATAACTAATATCCTTTTAGTACACTCATTTAGGTAGATATTTTGAATAAAATAATGACTGATACTCATATAGATACTTATAATTAGAAATTAAAGCAACATATTTATAGGTTTTTATGGTTACAGCTAAAAAACAAGCCTTCTCAGTTTTATAGCAGACTTATAGTCGAGCTCATATTTCGTTTTAATTACAAGAAAGAAAAAATGTCGATATATCTATTTTAAATGTATCTATCTGTGTAAAAGAAGGAATTGAATTTTTATTTCTAAGCAAAAAATTCCCATCACATTTCGACGTGGTAGTAGGAAAAGGAAGCATCATTGTAAGTGCGCGAATTGAGCTCAGGGGTATTAAAATCACGATTAGCGACATATGGCGTGTTCATAACAATACCATCGGATATTATATTCAGGTATCGGATTGCAAATTATGAACGATTAAAGTTTGTGATTCACCCCTGCACGGCGAAAGGTTTCATCGACGCTTCCGGGGGCAATATGGTGCGGAATAAGGCTCCGGAGCTCTTACAAGCACGCTTTTCTCATGCGCGTTCCGTGATGATTACAGGAACTGGAGAATCCTTACGTTGTTATTCTCGCGATCTGATTATACGGGGTTTCGTGATTTTTAATGCGTGTAATGAAAGGAATACGTTTGATGCACAAAAAATGTGTAGTTTATTTTCGTATCAGACATTTGTGTCGGTTGACGGTTTGTAGTGTTTAAAGTAGTCTTAAAAGTCACACGGAGATTGGGTGACCGTGTAAGCTTTGCTTACGAATTGTTTGGAAAAATAAAAGTAGTTGTACTTATCTGTGTGAGTTTTGACGCACTTACTTAGTTATCAATTAAGTAAAAATTAAGACCGGCGTTGCTAAAGCAAAAAAATGCACTAATGTCTTATGGCATTTACCTACTGTTTGGATGAACTGTGCAGTCAATGGTTATGATCGGTAACCGGTATTAATTGTCGGACCCTTGGCGTATTCACAATCTGTCGTCCTGATTTCCAGGTTTGACTTTTGGAAGGGCAGGTGACTAAATTATTATCTATATTTTTCGAGGTTATTTAAAGTGCTAACGGTAACAATAGTTTTAATGTGGGCATCGATAACAAAGTGCAATTATTATTACATATTTATATATTTTGTAGCACTAAAATTAGCGAGGAAAGTCGGATGAAAATCTAAAATTTCCTTGAAGGAGCTGTCCATACTTAAAAAAATAAAACCGCACAAAAAAACTAAACTAATACACGTGTAGCTACACGCATGTAATTCGAGTCAAACACACCGCATTGACTTCCACCGTGTGAGTCGGTAGCAAATTGTTGTTATGTTAGTACATAAATGATCGTGGCTTACCAGTGGCCGGGCAAGAACACGCCTATTCTCGCGTAAAAGAGGAAGGTGACACAAGATACGCCGTAAGAAAACCACTGCCCAATGCTGTACCGGAAACTTTTAGCGCCTTCACACCTTTGTATGGGTTTGCTGGTTTGTCGAACTATTTAAAATTGTAGTAAAAATTGCTTATTCTGAATCCGTGGGAACGTTATAGATTACCTAATATTTTGGTTTCCTTATATTGATTATTGCTTAGTTTAATACTATATAAAAGACCTTTAGAAACATCAGGATAGATATAATTTTATAGAAAGCTATTTATATAAGTTTCAAAAAAATACCTACCAAACAACCACCTAAACTTTAATCAAAAATTTCTGATGTATCTATTTTACTAAAGAACGACGATCATAAAGAAAATCTACTTTTATGCTAAGCATCAAAATACTATGTAGGTACCTACCTACTTAATATAACTAAGGTACCATAAATATTATGAAATCTAGCTACAGCAACTCAGGTTCTGTTTAGTTTGTTACCAGACGGTCGTGCATGATGGCTCAGGATATTTATAAACTTATAATATTTTTTTCTATCAGTGGCTCGAAGACGACGTAAGGAGAGCAGACCCAGGCGTCAGAGAACCACCTTCTCTGCTCATCAGACGCTGCGACTCGAGCTGGAGTACGCCAGAGGGGAATATGTAGCGAGAGCTAGGCGGTAATTACATTTTTTTTCAAAAACAATGCCAAAGGGTTTCAAAGCCACTTTGGAGAACGCTGTCAACTTTCTAGCACAGGTGAATTTAATTTTGTTAACGTCACACCCTCAATTTTTTATCGTCCAAAGGGTTGAGTGGCAGATTTGACATTTGGTAAGTTTGTAACTATTTTCCCACAATTTGGCACAAGGTTATATACCTATACATATTACAAGTTTATTTAAATAAATGCCCAAAAACAAAGAATGACATGAGTAGTTCCCGTATTTGGCTACGATCTTATAAATGATACTTGATTATTTAGTGAAAAATATTCATCAAGAAAAGAATCTTGCGAAAGTAGAAAGACTCGACTATTTAAATCTACGTCAACATAATTCTTAACGACTCAGTATCCTTAATCTGTTCTGTTTTACAAACACAATAATATGATGAAATGTGATGACTCTCATGACCTTGAATAAACCTTGATATCTAAGTTGATAAATGATGCTTACAAGTAATAAAATTATCTTTTGCTATAGATGCGAATTAGCAACAGCTCTGTTGCTGAGCGAAACACAAGTGAAGATATGGTTTCAAAACAGAAGAGCTAAAGACAAACGTATTGAGAAAGCTCAATTGGATCAGCAATACAGGTGAACATACTCAATTTATTCGTCCCACAAATTTTACTGTATTTTTTTCCTGTCATATTTTTTAAACATATTTTTATCATTCTCCGAGAGTTGCCTCGTACCAATGAGTGGTTGGTAGCGCGACTGCTGCGAGAGTTCCTAAATTTACCCCAATGCGGGCATTCCTCCCATTCTATGGTGGAATATATAACGCAACTGTTAAAGCGTCGCAATGTACCTACTACACTTTTCTACTCTACCTACCTTTTCAAGAAATGCAGACGTGATATTATAATACTGATAACTAATACATAATTCATTTGCAGGCAACTAGCAGCAGCTTCTGGATTCTTCCCGAGCATGTTGAGTTCTCCTTACGGCCCAGCACCATGCCCCTGTTTGCCTATCCATCCACAATCAACCCTTGAGAAATGATTACTTATGCAACTCCAATGATCTATCATGTATTAGATTACTATGAATATCTGCTAAGCAACCAGCAGCTTTCGTAAACACCTATATTAATTAATGTAGTGTAACAACCCTATTATTATTGGAAATTGGACGCTTGAAAAATATTTGTTTCGAGGTTAATGGAATCGAAATCATATACCTAAACTGAGAAGTCGATATAAAAATTTTATCACACTGGTTTCGCTTATAACTCGTTTATAGACCATAGTGCAATAATGTAAATTTTCTGTGTACCTATTTACATATAATAAACAAAAAATAGTAAAATTTACCCTGTGATGACGGCAACCGTCATATATTTTATTGTCAAATTAAATAATAAGTACGGTACAACGCATACAAATGTCACTGGCGTGATTGTTTTTCTTATTTCATAAACAAAAGGAAAAACTTATAAAGGGCACTTACTTTATCGTTCCCTATTGCAAATACATATGGATAAAATATGTAATAAATAAATGTCATAAACCGTAATGTCGATAATGATGTCACGAGGTCGATGTTATTGTAAAGAAAACTCATTTTAATATTTATTGGTTTTAAAATTGTAAATAGGCTTATGTCTAGTAATTAATCTTACATCGTTAACTATGTATACTTACTTATGACGTCATTTCATTAAAGATTGATGGAATCATCATTAAAGATTGATGGAATCTTTAATTAGATACAAAAAACTGTACATGTCAATTCAAATGATTCAAGGACACAATAAACCTGACACTGTCTTAGCTAGGCATTGTTAAAGTAACTAGTCGGTAGATTTCAATGTACATAGCGTTTTAACTAGTCATATCGATGTAATGTTTTAGCGGGAGCATGAGATGAATAAAAAATAAAAGAGGTTATGATTACTTCATATAGTTTTATTTCGTAAATCCAACTTACCATGGTTTTTCCCACGGTAACGGCTTGCCAGCGTAGAAGTCCATGGAAAACACCATTCATTTAATACATATAGCACACAAGTACACAATTATTATATGACTAACATTAATATAGAATAAAACAACAAAAAGAAAAATGGTCGAGAACAAAACATAACACGTCGACATTGGAAAAACATATTACAACTTATTATATGGAAAAATAGCTGTATATAGAAAATGTTCTCATATCTCTCCTATAGAAACGCAGGAATCAATTTTATTCTAACTTTCGCATTAAACTTGTGGGACTTCATATAAATTCATTATAATTTGATATGGATAATGAATGTATAAAAAATATATAGTCTCTTAATCTTAACCATGAAATCGATCACCTAAATATTCATTTCCCTTTCGATAGACGCTACATTTTATTTTGGAATGTTACCACACAACTACCTACAGCTATTTTATGTAACACAATAGTAAGTTTAATATCATTGCACATGTTTTTTATTCATAGTTCTTTAACATACTTCGTATAACAACAGAATTGAATAGTCGCGCTTACATCTAAATAAAACGTAAATACAACTTGAAGCCACAGCTTTTACAAGAAACGTCTTTTAAATGGAAAACACTTTTTTGCATTGGGCAACACAGAAACCTGACACATGACGGGACCGTGCGCAGTGTAACATCAACAAACATGTAAAAACTGTGATTTGAGTGCCAAATGAGTATAACTAGTGTATAAAGACTTACGCCGTTTGTGACATTGTGATATGGTCTTTAAATTCAATTGTAGTAAACCAAAAAGTACATTGACAACTTTTGCACACCTTTTTCATAAACAGTGTAGAAATTTATTATAGGCTGTAAAGGGACGTGCAAAATTCAAGTGATCACATTTCAGCGGGCACTGGGCGGTAATATCGACTCATCTCAGACATAAACAAAGATGCCATAGATTACATACAGACCGTAAATGCTATTGTTTGTGCTTTTTTAATTCCTTTGACATAGAAAATCCATTTTTGAATTGACAGTCGGTACAGCGCCCTCTGCACGTTGAAAATGCGGGTAGTTAAATCAATTCTGGCGCAACTCTTTATAGAACACCTCAAGTATACAAAAGTAGAGAAAATGATTCCAAAGCCTGCACAGTACCTTGTGGTGAAGTAATTTTATTCAGAGTGTAATTAAATGACAAAATGGGGTACGCGAGTTGGTCGTCCTAAGTCCACTTGTCATTAGCTAGCCGACGCCTGGCCTACTCCTGTCTACACTCTACCGTCTGCCTGCCTAGCTTCGACTAAGCGCAACTTGATACCTAAGCATTAAAAATAGTTTTTATCAGTTTTATTATACTATACCTCACATTTATTTACACGACAAACATGCACATCGTCCGGAACAATTCAATACTACCTCAAAAGCTGAAGTCGTATGTGTACGTATTACTATGAAGATTAGATTAGAAAATATAATTTATTTAAGCAGAATATAATTTTTTTTGTAAAATATAAATTAAAATTAATATGTTATTTGACTCAAAACAGATAACAAGTTAACAGCCTGTAAAAGATACTGAAATATAATTATGCATTTTTATATTATTAAATAAAACACTAATTGCTAGTACATACATATGTATATGTCATAGCGATAGATTTTTAAATACCTCGGCTTATAATGTCAAAGTTATAAAAATCGTTCTTTTATAACAATTTGATTGTGATGAATGTAGTGTATTTACCATGTCAATGTTAATAAAGTGCTATATATTATAAATGGACGATACTCACAAGAGGACTCAAGACATCATTTAGTAGCGACGTTGGTTGCCGCCAGCATCTGGGGCTGAAGTGTTGCCCATGTTGTAGCTTCCAGTACCATCATTGCTGTATCCACCTCCTGGAAATATTTACAAATTATAGTAAAAACCTATTGGAACTTGTTGAAGGTGTGTGGTTTCTGGTGTGCCAAGATATGGGGTAAAAAGAGAATTGGTCACTCTCCTACTATGTTCCTATCATCGTCCTTCTACCACCTACCTACCAGGTGGTTTGATCATCTTAAGAAATCAGCTGATACAGTTGGATTGAACAAGTTCAGAACCTGGTGAAGTAGCGCCGATCAGGAAAGGTCTATCCTCACCAGTGGACTTATAAAGGCTGATGGTCATATTATGAGAGTGAATTATGTGGTGTCCATTGTTTTAAAATGAAAAAAAACAGGAAAGATAAAAAATAGTACCTACATACAGCATATTATATGCATTGGGAATTGTGTTACACAAAATGTATAACTATGGGCATAAACATGATATCTTCCATCGTACCATTCACAAAAACAAATGCAAATGAATATACACTTTACCTGCATTATAAGGTTGCTGCCTCTGTGTGTTATAGTTGGCCCGCATGGGTCCTCCTCCATATCCTTGTTGATAGCCTGCACCAAAGTTATCCTGTCCACCCCAGGAACCTTGATCACCATATCCCTGATTCCAGTTATTGCCACTGGAGTCCCAAGGGTTCTGATTATTCCAGCCACCGCCACCACTACGGCCACCACTGTAACTGGAATTGTATCCCCCGCCACCTGGAATGTAGTTAAATTGTTACACATTGATATACCATGTTTTCATATCATCAATGTTTTCTTATCGTTCTATTGTTGGGGACGGACATCCTCTTAGGAAGAGAAGAGTTAAGAGCCTAAGTCTAGTAAGCCTATTTATTCTGTACAGGCTTGATGTTACATAGTGATATTACATTGTCAATGAGTTTTTTTTATAAGACACAGCAAGAAAAATTATTAGATGCAAAACCAGGAAGGAAATGGCAAAACTAGAGATAAATATTATTTCCAAACTGTGCACATACTGTGTGGCTTTTTGTGTGTTAATTTTGAATGAAAAAAAGTTTTATCATAGCTTCACTAGAACTGAACAGAAGAATGGACAGATCAAGATAACACCTTTCCTACAACAGTTAACTAAGTGACCTAGAAACTTTAACCACGAGATGTACCTTGGTTACCCCAGTCTTGGTTACCCTGACGGTTGTTCCAACCTCCACCACGGCCAGAGCGCCTGCCACCGCCACCTCCGCCACCCATTTCCGACTTCGACAACGCTTTCTTCACATCAACACGATGCCCGTTTATCTTGTGATTCTGTTCAGCTATAGAAAACAAACAAAAGAAAATTTCATATTTATTGAGCAAACGTAACGTAACTTCACGCCTGTAATCCCCGAAAAGGTAGGCAGAAGGATGCAGAAAACTCCCACGTTTTAACCGGTTACATTTACGTCCCACTATGGAATAGGTGGTGAGGCTATGGCCTTATTTATTGAGTATAATAGGAAATAGCACACATGACCATTTTGTTGAATTTAGTATAATAAGATAGATCTAATTGAAGATCAGAAATAATCCTTCAATAACCAGGAAAAAAATTATATTTGAGTTGTGGATATTCTGGTTTTTCTGTTGTATTTTAAAACTGTACATCACAGTACTGTATGAACCAGAGCTATCTGTTGAAAACACTCTCAAATTACTGGTGCCTTTGAATTTTAAATTTAGTAAAATCTGTGAATATTGTAAAGTATAGATAAATAATTTAATGAAAAACTAACAAAAATTATGACAGATCATTTAAATAAAAAACAACAAAAATAGTATTGAGAATAATAATAAGTATTATAATATGGGACACTGAATCACTTACCACATATTCTGTCGATGGGATCATAATCATCAAACTCCACAAAACCAAAACCTCTCTTTTTTCCAGTATCCTTTTCAGTCACAATGCTGACCGATGTTATGTTTCCATAAGTGCTGAAATACTCTCTGATGTCCTCCTCTTCCAACTCTTGATTCAAACCGCCAATGAAGAGCTTCTTCACAGTGGCACTTGCATCAGGTCTGTTGATTTCATCTCTGGGCACTGCTCGCTTAGGTTCCACAACCCTAAATACATAATGTATTAGTCATTGTTTGAGTATTTTACAGATTATAATAATTTGATTGACAACATAAAACAGATGTATGTAACATGTATTCGGCTGTGAGTCTCTGAGTCAGTCTTACTCAGAGTTAAGTCTAATTTGTTTCTATACTGATACAACATAAACAATCCTTCTAGAAACAACTTAACAAACATGTCCTTCACAAAGTTAACAACGAAATGTAATTCCCATTCATCATCATCATCAGCCAATCTCTGTCCACTACTGAACATAGGCCTCCCCCAATGATTGCCATGCGCCCTGGGCGCCAAAAAGCTTTGCCATGCAATCTCCAAGCCGCATACCCAGCGTGAAGATTACAGGCACAAACCCCCCCATATTTCCTATTACTTTTGTTTATTTTCCTCAACACAAGGAATACAATGTATTATTTCCATATAATTTATTTATAACTTCCTCTTTACCCTAACCAAGTAAATATGACACATTTGACTAATTTAATGATAAGTTAATAAATATGTGACCAAAATAATTTTATCATCAAATTTAACCTAAACTTTATTCAGTGTTATTTTATACCTTCCATCAATTTTATGAGGTCTATTGACCTGAGCATCATCGACCATGTGAGCTCTAGAGTATGTAATGAACCCAAAACCCCTGGACCTCTTGGTCATGGGGTCCTTCATTACGACCACATCAACGATTTCTCCCCATTGTTCATAAAATTCCTTCAATGATGCTTCTGTAGTTCTGTAGTCGAGGCCACCAATGAAGAGCTTTCTTGTATGCTCTGGCTCTTCCTAAAAGTCATATGAAAATCTGCTTAATTTTAAATTAGAAGGTGGTTATGCTAATAATACATTCATCACTTTAAACATATCATCGCCTATGTTTAAAGACATCATGTACATTGATAATGGGTATTAAAATCACACCTTATATTGTATCTCCATATAAGCAGATATAAATTAAAATTAAATTGTAAAAAATAAAGTTTGCAGAAAGATTTATAAAACAATTAGTGCTCTCTGCCTACAACAAATAGACTTGGCACATAACAATATTAATAACAATGAAAATAGAAGAAATACTCATTTTGTTACTATTCAGAAATAATTGTTAGTGCTGCTATACAGGTTTATTGTAATATTACATACTAAATAACAGTTAATTATGAAAACACAAACATCAAATTTAATTAATTCAATAATACTAAGATTAATTTGTCATAATAGTGTCAATGATAAACAGGAAACTATTGTATTTTTTTTTATTCAGAAGCATGTAGGATTTCTGTCTACAATAACAAAATAAACTACTTAATTAAAAACCTTTGGTTGAAACTTCAAGAGATTAAATGATTAAACAATATGATATGTGGTAAAAATATAGCAGAAGTATCAGCAGGTATTAAATATTGAAAAGTGAATGTAGAAAACTAGGTGCACTATCTGGAGCCCTAGCAGCCCTGGAGCATCTAGGAGCCCACTACAGATCTTAAGATAGTCCCTGTAAATAATTGAAACATGAAATTGTTTCCATCACACTGCTCACTGCTGGCAGATATGGTGGTATTAGTGATGGACTAATACCACCATCACAAATCACCATCACCAGAGTAACAACTCTTAAATAGAATAATGACCTCCAACTCAGATTAAAATCACACCTCAGATGAAAATCCATTGACAAATATGTGAAGTGGTTTCTAAACATATGTCAATATTTAGAACTTCAGTCTTATTTAGAGTGTTACATCCAAAATGGTTTAACTATGCCAATCAATGTAGACAATTATAACAGAGCTTAATAAGTTTAAAGAAAGAAATTGAATAGACTGAGATCTACATGTGCTTAAAAATAAAAAAAAATCAAATAGACTGAAATCCTTTAATGCTCAATAAGTTTAAAAGCAGAATTTAAATAGACCTAATTAATAACATATTGTATACTCTATCTGAACATATATCTCATTGTAATATAATTGTATGGTATATGAATTGTACTCGGGAGAAATGAGATTTTGTTTTTTTAACCCATTCGCTGCGGCAGTAAAAATTCCAGAAACGGCAAGCAGTATCTTGCTATGTTTTAAAAAATGTGTACATACTGCAAATATGTTTTTCTTGGCTGGTTTTTGCTGAGATATAAACAACTAAAAAAAACGCCGGTTGGTGTATAGCACACCTTTGTATTAGGTTCAAAAACACCGATAGGTGTCCGCCGCGACGAATGGGTTAATGAATAGGCTATTATTTAGCCACAATCCCACCTGATGGAAAGTGCAGATGTGTCCGAAGATGGGGCATGCATGCATAGTAAGAGACTGTGAAATTATATTTTATTTAAGTAAAAAGTGTTTTAGTGAAAATGAACAGCAGTTATTAAGCATATTTTAGTTTCTTATGTGCAATACATATACTTTTTTCTAAGAACAAGTGAACCATTGAGCAAGTTAGATTTGCTGTAGAGGTGTGGGAAGTTGAGATATTAACACTGAAATCATGTGAACAATGTGTGGGTTTCTATAACCACATCAGGTGACCTACATACTTTTGTGCTTTCTATTTTAATGATATGTATCATCTTCTTTTTATCAGATCACCTGGTTTGTTACAGGGAAGGCAGAGAGCACTGAATGCCAATTATATATATCCTTACAAACATACTTATTTTTTTATACATTTCTAATAATAAGAATCACTTCTAATTATATTGCTAGACAGAGCTTTGTGGAATAAAATCATAATGTACTTCAATGTTTAAGGTAATTGAAATGATATACTGAAAGCATCAAGTTTACATTTTTTACAATAACAATAGAATAAATATGTATCTATAGACAGAAAGAGTGTGAATTTAAGAGAAAAAATATTTTACACTTAAACATTACTTTAACAATAATAGACGGTTTCATTTAAAGTAATTAATTAGGACAAAACTTACAACATAAAGCCACGTAGGTAGCTAGAATTTTCGCTTTAGCGTGATTAATGTAAGTACTGTTTTAAATAATTTAAATAGTTTCATTTTATTCTTAAAATCATGATCATAATCGATAAAGTGAATAAAGTGCTTATCTTAGAGTTAATAAGGAAGTGAAAATATAATTTAACTCACATAGTCGTTATTACCACTGGTAGGTTTCATTCTGATGTCTAATAATATTTTTATGTTTTCAGACTTACAGCATCATTTAAATCCTAAGATTTATTTTCTACAAACGTAATAAAATGTATTCCAATTACAATATTTAATGAGTTTTATTATAGATTACCAAACAATGTCATCAACTAGGATATTTTATCATTACCAACATGGCAAAAGAAATGTCCTAATAGACCAAATGCCAACGTTCCAAACCACAGCAGAAAAATAAGACGTATAACAGTTTTGAGTAATAAGAGGATGAGATAAATGTACCCATTATTAAAATGAATAGATCTATGACCTCTGATCTATTACAATTCTAAAAATAAAACGTGCAGCTGTTTTGCTTTATCGTGATATTAAGGGTACAATCTTAGATCAATATTATTTAATACGTTGTAGAAATCACAAAATATTGCTTATGTGTTATAAAATTTTAAGCTCATCACATATTTTCAACAGTATTTAATATAAAAAATAAGGATAGGAGCAGAACCGCATAATTGAATGCATATTTATTGTTTACATGCTATTCACTTTTCCTCTGAGACTACGTATTGCGTTTGAAAATCGCCCCAAATAATATAAACAAACAAACGTATTGCTTATTTATTTTGATAATGTGGGTAAAATAATGTGATATAAAATTTAACAACTTATAAGATTAAGTATATAATGTTGTTTTCAGATAATGTTATAAAAGTTTACATTTTTAAAATAAATTAAATGTACAAACGATAGTTTACTGACACTTCTGTTAATTAACAATTATTTTACATAATATAGGGGAAAAGTTGTTTGAGTAATCTTCTATAGGCCATTTGTAGAATAGGCACTGACGCCACTATTGCTAAATTTTATCACATATAAAAGATAGAAATGAAATATGTAATTAGCGAAACAAAATATAACAAAAACCAATTTGATAACCATGCGGCATTTTATTAAAATAGATTACTAAAAAATCTGTAACGAATATTTAGTTATTGTTATGGCAATACCGATTACTTGTACTCACTCAGAATGAATGATGCTCAGGTTCAAGAACTATTAATGCTAGTGTAGTGACTGTCTTTTTGTATTCGAATATTGGAATCGATATTGCTTACTGTACCATTGTCCTGAATGAGTATTTCGTATTGTTAAAGAGGAATTAAAATTCAAATATATTATTACAAGCCCTCTCAAAATGAGAGGAGACCGATATTCCAACAATGGAATTGTAATGGGTCGATTATTATTTTATTATTATTACATTGACGATAATTCGTCAAGATTTATTAATAATTTACACCCACCACATTATTTATTTAAATGTAATTTGTATTTGTATTTGCACAACCTTTTAAAAGTGATTTCCGTAACCTCATATTAAGAAAATTTATCAAATATTCATTGAAGTTTCTATGAATCTCGATTGTTGAGTTCAGACGTGAAATCTATTTTGAAACTACATTTAACATTGTATTTCTTTGTGCACTACTTTTCAGTTTGACGCAAATACGTGAAGTGATGTTAATTGGCCATTAATTGCTTAATTGAACGAAAACTATCTTTCTTAAACTACAATATCTAAGACAAATTTCTCGGAAGGTCATCTAGTTACAGTAGAATGCTTTTTTGCCACTGAGACCATTACAGATTGGATCTCTGATATTTATTACCAACTGTGCACACCGTTTTGTTCGCATACGCCTAATGCATTTTACCAGTTTCAGTTTTTTTTGTACGAAACTCTAAAACTTTTTCTATAACAAAAATAGCTTAAGATATTTTTTATATCGTATGGTATTTACCAGAAAAAGTCCAGTCAAAGTAATTCAGCCACATGACTGAAATCAGCCGTTCAGGAAATAGTTGAAATCAGCTATTTCCTGAGACAAGAAACAAACAGGCAATAACTTAAAAAATTGCGTTTTTATTATATGTATGGGATATGCTTTTTCGGGTACTCTTAAAATAACTATTACTTTGTTATGAAAAACAGACACTTTATTAGACTAGCTTATATCCATAGTACGTGGTATAAAAAAAAGCGATATTTTTCTCATTTTCCCTAGAATCGATTCTCGCAT
>DWDT01002072.1:0-14403 GCA_018245595.1 Microceris scylla | reverse complement strand
GTATAAATATATTAAACATTTTTCTTTTTATTAAGTCATATTTTATACCGAGCCGTCGAAACCTCTGAATTACTGGCTCGATATAAGCTTATAAAAGCCAGGTACTAAACCTAACTTCGATCCACACTAATATTGTTGTTTTGATAATATAAATGCAGGGTTTATGGTATTTCTCACATAGACATGTTTGGTATTCGTATAATTAATTCATCCCAACAACAGAGGGCACACGTTTTAATCAAATTTTATTATTGCCCGGGGGTAAGGGAACAAAAAAATCACATTACAATAATATGTTAGGTATTAAATTTCGAAACTCAAAATATTCCAACTCATCAGCAAATTGCAACGGGTGAGCCATTAGACCCCACCACATCACTGAATAATTATTTGCCGGATTGTTTTTTAAGGTATCCTTATCTCTGGGTTTTAATTTATTTTTGTTGACATTAAAATAATGAACCCACTCCATGTTTAAGTGTTAATCGCGGTTTTATTTTAATAAGTTACAATTCACTACTATTATCGATATAGCTGCACTATCGATTCGATCACAAATATAGCGATGCACTGTATTCGCTCGTCTGCGGGCGAATACATAAATCGATGCTTTCGTCCCGTATCGAATACTATAAATAATTAATGGTCCGGGCATTAGAATCAAATACTCATAAAATACAATTAAAAGAAAGAGAGGGTATATCTCGAACATTGAAAATAAAAGAAGTGCCTCTTACCTACCCGAGAGAGATTATAAATTTGATCATTACAGGTGGTACTGGCGCGCGCATCGAATCGCTCCGTTAATATCGATTTAATAGCCCGCGCACTTTCGAACGATTGATATCGATATTGAAAACCATTGTCTCCTCAAGCTGATAAATTAAAAGAGATGTTCCGACAACTAAAATTATTAAGCGTACGGTAAACGAATAATGTAGAAACACGATTAAATTTGCATATATTAAAAACCGCGCGTAAACTTTCTTGTGTGGTGTTTGGATATTATCTCGTTATTAATACATGGCTAGACATTGTAATTTTATGGCATAACGTGTATTAATAACTTGGTTATTATAAGCGTGAGCCTGACTCATTAAAAGCTCTCGACTCATGCGGCGTCAAGGTTACGAAGGAATTGCTCGGAGGCCATAAACCGAAAGTCGCTCGTTCACCAATCACTTGCTCAATAATTATAACCACGTATTAAAAAAGCAACCCACTTGTTTCCCCCCAGATAATGAATGAATTCGAATGAACGAAATTAATTCTTTTGTGGAAAAAGAATTAATTCGATTGGCTTGTAGCCATTTGCATTATGTCGAAATGTATGCCCCATTTATTAGCATGTGTTATCTAAGAATAAATATATTCCGTGAAGGCGAAATAAAAACTCAGGTAATTAACACTAATTTCGTAATTTGGGTGGTCGAAAAATAATTAAGGTTCTACTGTATATTAAAAATAACATTATAAGATCACATTTCTTTAATGTCTGTGTACCTATGTAGTATGTCCTTTCTATATGCGAATGTTTTATTTAATGCGATATCCACTTAGCTCAAGGAAAGATTATCTATCTGTATAAACTCTTCAGGCTTAAGACCGCTATGAACATTCCTGTCCGTATTATGAAGGTATAATTTACCTACTTCATCTGCCTAATATCATTCTTTTGTGATTACACTGCATTCATACGCCCTTGGTGGGCTTCCGGCCACCTCACACGACCCCATAAAAGAGATTCGGAAAGGTCCTGCATGTAAAAATAATAATGAACGCGTATTTGTTGTTATTTATAATAATAATATGTGAAACGAGCTCAGCCGAGCCCGCGCCATCGTTATTAAGGACTCAATAAGCAAATGAAATCATTTTTTTATTGAGTTGTCATCGTGCACTGATATAAATTACGGCAACCCGCTCCGGACTCGCTTTTTGTGCTTCCCTTTGGGATGTTACACAAAAGTATTTTATACAGCAATTACTTGAGACGTTCCACTGGGAATTTTAATGTCAATTTCGCCATCGTTCAATGCTCGGATGAAATTAATTCAGGCTACAGATACGAATACGATTTGCCGCGGTGGCATTCATCACTCTTAATGAATCGGAAATGTTGCCCGCCTTAAATATAACAAATAGGTGGTAGCCAAATACATAATACTATAGTGGTAACACTATTTAGTAGTATTTAAGTAAGCATCTGATAATGTATAAATCTTCCGTGTAATCCACAGCACGATTTTAGGAATAGAATGTATAGGTTCGTAAGTCAATAAGTACATAGTAACAGTTTAATCATTAGATGGGTTGTGGATATGGCTAAGCGTAGAGACAGAGTCGGGGGTCCGTCCGCGGGGCGCCGTCGCCAGGTGCCTCCACCACGTGCTGCGATCCAATACACGTCTTCATAACGCGCAGATAGCTGTCGACACATCTGGACCCCGACAGATGTCAGCTGCCCGCTGAGATTTTTACTTCGCTACGTTTACTGCGTCCTATAGACGACGTAACGGGACATCACCATTATACCAATTAGAAAATGTAAACAGCAACTGGTATATTATTTTTAATTGGTCCGCCTATAATCGTACGTCGATGATTCACAGCTCGACTCGTTTTACGTCGTTCGGTAGTAACTCTTTGTTCCGTTCTAATAAGAGGCGAAATATTTATGTAACTATAAATAATTCAGTAATTTATATCTCCGTCGAGCCACGGCCATCGATTTTGTCGGACAAAGCGGATTGTCGCGTTTTGCGAATAAATCGCGACGTAGAAAAATTATGACAGATGTAAGAAGGCTCCGATCCAGCACCGCATTAGTCACGGCGTGGAATTAAAAAAATGTAAATTTATACTATACATCTAATTAACTACCCAAACAAAGTTGATATTAATCGGACATGTGCTGCTTATTAATAATAAGTCTAAGAACTACTAGCGATTCAGGCGCGGGTTGCTAGATATTAAGTGTTTATAATTAAGGAACGCTATTATTTTATTGTGGCGATTCCACCCCATCAGGCGCAGTCAAATAAGAACAAACATGAGTAATGTGAATCTATAAAAGTAAATTATTATTATAACTGATAATAAAGTGCTGTCGGTGGATTATCTGTGCGGATAATAAATGGTCCCGAAGTCGGTTTACAACGCGAGCGTCGAGCGGTAATTCCGACCGTGGATTGGCAGTTAAGGCGAGGCGATGAGAATTTATAAAAGTCAAAAACTCGTAAATCCAACGGATCGCCGGCACCGGCCGCCCCGTGAAATAAAACTTAATCACTGTTGACATTTGACGAACACCTGGCCGGAGAGAAAAATCATTAAATAATACATTATTAATGTACTAATTAAATATGTTCCCGTCCGCATTAAGTCATCACGCGAGGTGTTCCAATGAGATTAATTTGAAGGATTGACTTATGACGGTTTCGCGCGTTGTGACGCTTATGCCACGTTATTTATGGCACCGCGTTATTCAAATTTGATGAGACGTAATTACTCAAAACAACCATAAATCACCCGTTTCATAACGTGATATTTGGCCGGTTTAGAGACCGTCCTATCAGGGTCGGCGTACGATGATATATTTATTGTATGCATGTCATATAATATTTGTGCATGATGTGCGTCTTTTATGGCAATTTAATAACATTTGTTTCCAACAACAAGACATTACACTAATCTGATTTATGTAGCGTTCTATTACTTACGTAATAGTAAGAACATATAAAAAAAACATGTTATGAGCAACACTGCAACATTTTTTGAAAATTTATTACACGTTACGTTAATATTCGAATTCAATTTATTGTCGATAATTATCTTGTACGTAGCTGTACAAACTTATATTTTCAAGACAATAAAAGAAGCTAAACGGAAGGAATTCTTTTCTTTATGGATGTATTAGTAGTGCCATTTATAAAACAATACCCCACTCGCCTGCAGTCAGTGAGCAGAAACAGTTGAATAGAGACGTAATTTCGCTATAAAAGCGCATCGAGAACAGGGCAATAAAAAGCAATAATTCATTTTCGTTATGCTATGTACGAGTGATAATTTCACATTGAATCTCCAGCCGGAGGCTTCGAGGCGACAATTCAAAATTATGTCGCTCATATATCACTCATTGTGAGTGGCACAAAGCGCTCGGGGCTACCACTCGCTACCATCGACCACTCCGACACCCATTCACACAATGGACAAAGACATTTGTTTTCCAACTACGCGAAAAAAAAACAACGAAAATAATTCCTCCCCGAGCGAGCCGTCCATAAACAATAAAAAACTCAATTTTGAATTTCGAACGAACGAATCGATGAGTAAAAATGACAACGTATTCGCGGTCATCGGAGCGATATCGAGCATCGTCGTCCTTTTACATATTCACAAATCGTCCGTATCTCGAAAACAATTCAAACGCCACAAAACCCAAAACGCTTATCTAATTGAGCATTAAATATTTCGTCGAGGACATTTTATATGCGTTTTATTTTCGGTGAGGATCGTTTTATACTTTTAATCCACCCACGTCGCTGGAATCTGGAGGCAAAGGCAGGGGCACGAAACCTTCAAAACAGTAAATATTTGAGAGGTCGTTTTATTGGCCGACTTACCTGCTATTACGAGGCAGGATAGGTGTAAACGTGGCTTCCGTAGAGCGTGTATGATTTCAGTCGCATCGCTAAACTACACCGCAGGAGGGCTCGCAGCGGGGACCCGGACCATATATTTTTCTATTCTCGGGTCAACAATGACCCTTCGAATGAAGCTGGACTATTATGCCGTTGTCATCATTTGTGTTAATACCATCCTTGAGGTTTCACCACAATGAAATGGAGATGTCGCGTCAGTACGTCAATAGCGTGTCGACGTGGATATTAACACTTATTCGTGTGCCATCCGGGGGGCCTTTGTGTGTCCGGACTGTAATTATGGCGAGTTGGTCCTATTCAGATATTTGGGCATGATGAACTGTGGCAATCCGAAATTCATATTTACGATATATACACGCATATATACATCTTTTATCTTTAATGAGTAGCGTTGTGACGGGCACCCGCCGCGAACGGTCGTTCGTTTTTATACGTTCCTCAAATGAACGTAATTGCAATGTATTAAAAAGTTTATCGGCAGATATTTGCGGGCAGCCTGTAATATGCGGCCGCGCGATTCGCCCGCCCTGCCTGCCCTTAATAAAGTAATATGCTCTAAATGCACATGCATATAACATAAATTTTGTTATGCGTTTTATTCTTTTTTAACGATTGAAATTATTACTGCGGTGGTCCGGTGCCTCCGCGTGCTATATCTGGCCTTTAATTTAGAAAAATTGTACCTACTCAATTTACATATTTTGTTTTATTTTTGTTTGCTTGTTGCCGGAATAAAATATCAGTATTTATATTTGCTCTAGGCGTTTCGATGCACGACCGTCAGGAGAATAAGTAGTTTATTGATCGGCTGTGTTTATTACTATATATGCGTACAAAAAACGTTATTATTAAAATTAAATAACATTTCACCGTTCGACAGTGCCATATATAATTTAAGAGTATAATTTAGTTCTTTAACATTATTTCTTACGTTCAGTTTTGTTGCGTTTTGCATGGGATATTATTGTTATTAATTAAACTATTAAAATACATAACTACTTAACGTCATTTATGTATAAAATTATAAGATAATAAATGGTTTCGTATCGTAGCAAGCGGAACCCTAATAACTCATCTAACTGAGTAATTGCTAGTTACACCTATAATGATCTTTATAGCCTTAATTGGTTCTGTCTCAGCAATTTACTTCATACCACTTGCATAAATAACACGGAGCCAATCGTTTTGAAAATCGCGCTTTTGTTCGCGCTTATAAGCCTTAATTCTACTAGCACGTGCTTAGAATACTTAGAAAAGTAATTGTTCTTGAATATGTTTGTTTGTTATATTTTATACAATCGCACAAAATGGTTAGTAGAATAAAGTCCATTTGGATACATTGCATAATATATTGAAGCGTAAAAATAAATTTATGACGAAAACTAATAAACCATTTTGAAATTTTGTCATTTTTGGTGATTATTTTATCGCGTACAATGTTGTCTCATAAAGTACCACAGAATCGTACCCAGAGCCTCGAGTAGAACGTGTAACATCGATACCACTATGCCAATTACGTTTCATCAAACGACCTTAGCAAGAACATCGCCGTACTGTACATATATATTTAAAACAACTTTTAGCTGACACGTTTTCCTTTTTCGTGTGTTTCAATCCTTTAAATGGGTCCTAATGATTTCATTTAATTAGGTAATATCGAGTTTATAATAATATAACATGATCTTTATTGTGTTTTTTTTAACAAAACAACCTATATTTTGTCGACATAAGTATAATTAGTATAATATTTACCGATTTAATATAATAGTACTAAAAATATCTTAGGATCACTTATATAGTGGTCTTATTTCAAACATATTATCAATACTTTCATACTACACTTGGTTCGATATTGTAGGCCACCTATTAAACTAATTTAAAATGTCGCATCTATAACAGTAAATTACTTAATACAACTCTTCGCTTCGGCGTTTTTACAAAATTATTAACATATTTACAAAGGTATGAACACAGTGACACCATGGGCCACACTTTTGCTTGTTGTGGCGAAGTCCTATAATAAATAAAAAAGTGACCAGAGAGTAAAAACGGCGCTTAATAGAAGCGTGTGTCAATGCGTTTGTGCGGTTCATTAACGAAAGAAATAGGTCGATAACCGGTCAAGCATCCACACAAATGCATCCCGATATCTTTCCAAATTCGAAATGAGATCGAACGCGCAGGAGATATGGGAGCGTATGCTCTTAATTTCCAAGATAACCCCCCTAATGCGGGCTCGCTGAACTTCGATCTTAGAAATGCTTTCTATTATTACACCGTGGCATATCCAGTCGAATGTAAACATGTGTATAAAAATGATAACGTACATTGAACTCGCATGAAACTTAATGTTTAGTCAAATAAAAAATCAACGAGAAAGATTTGATTTACAAAACTGGCTGTTTTTTTACGCTATAATAGCGAATAATGCGCGTTGCACGGCCAGATGTTCGCACACTCAATAATAAGGCGTATCGCGTACAAAGCATCGAAATCGGACACCGGAGATAGGGCAGCCCCGGTCCGCGCTACTAAATTAACTTTGCAGCTCGAGAAATTATTTACACATAATTTTCAACCTTATTCCAACCGTGTAAGATCATCGACGTTTGTGTACAGTGTAACTGAATAATGGCGGTGTTGTAAACATTTTAATTTTCGTAAGTGCACCTTTTACGAATTTAATCTCGCCTGCTATATTCCATACCTAATTTTATATTACTCCATTGAATGTGAGCATGAGTAGTGTTTTCATATAAATTTGAATAGTGACAATTAATTATTGACATTTCTATGTACGTTCTAAACTGAAGCATATGTTCCCGCAAATAATTCGTTATCCTTCCAATCTATTCGAATCAACTAATGGAACGTTCTGGTGCCAGCGGATTATGAAGCCGTATTTATGCAACATAATGGATGCTTACAAAAGAATCGATGCGTGAATAATCGGATAGAGATTCCAATCGTCAATATATTCGCGTTGTAGTGTAGCGAGCGAAGAAAACAACGATTATACGATTTTAAAACGCATATAAAGCATTCTTGATTTGAATTCGAAAAAAGGAAGAGAAAACAAGACGAGATATCGACAAACGGGAATTGGAACGTCACTCGGCCGCATGTAATTGATCCGGGATGTTTTATCTTGATGAGCCCTTTATATGTGCCCCCGACGCGCTACCCTCCCGATGAATACAGATAACATCTTTTAAAAGGGTTGCCAACTAAAGATATCGCTTAATTTGTAGCCACTCTTTATAACTGGGATTAGAGTCTCGTGTACAAAAAAAAGTTTTCCTTTTTTGTGTCCAAACGTTTTTTAAATAAGATTTTTAGATCCGGCGAAATTTTCGATCGCGTTTTTTAAAAGATTACTCGAATATTAAACAACTCGATGTTTTGTAATCTGCTTCCTTGGTATTCGAAAGGTTTAACGCTTATCTTCTTAACGTCTTTTTAACGTTTTGTTCGCTTTGTTTCGAAATTGTGAACAAACAAATGTCGCGTGTTCTCGTATTCGCTATTTAAAAACTTTTGTTTTTTTTTTATTTGCGTGAGGATAATCGCGGTTTGGGCATTAAGTTGTCAGTCTTTATCAGAATTTATTCGTAATTAATTTAACAGGTATGCAATTTATTATAATAAATTTAAATATTGGTTTTATATAGCTGCTTAGTTGATGACTAAAGGTCAGAGTTATGACAAAATTGTATTTTTTAAGAACAACATTTTTTAATAAAATCCGAATTTGTTATCTAAAGCCAATCTCATAGATTATAAGGCGTTTAATTTATTCTTCCTTTTGCGATTAAGTTATGTTTTGTATTAATTGAAGCTTTTGAACCACTTTGATTGTACAACATAGAATGATGTTTATATCTAGCTTATTTTTAGTAAACAACTTTTGCTTTTCAAATAAATTATGTTAACAACTGACCTCTATCAACAATCTTGCCAAACAAGTTTTTTCCTCTGAGGAAATTTCTTGTGGAGCAATTCCATCTTCTGGATTTGAATTGATGCTGGCACTCTGCTACTGCCATGCTGGCTCCTTTAGCGACGGCTGCGAGCACTCCGGGGTTCTCGCGAGCCAGCCTCCTCTGCTTCCGCCTGAGGGTGGCGTGTACTGCTGGGTCCATGTATAACACTCCAGGTGATAAGGGGGACAGATTGTTCGGTTCTCCGGCTTTGGCTATGCCCCTGTAATGTAAATCAATTATTAATTTCCCATTCTTAATTATTAACATACAATCATATAATATGTAGGTACATATGTACATATTCATACATGCATATTATTTATAAATAACAAAATGCAGTTATATAAATCTAATTGGTTTCCATCGATTTTAGAAGAAATTGAATTACAATTATATATACATACATATACAAAAGATGACTATAATAGTAATAATGATCTACTACAACATGATTTCATTCCTAGCGTCTGAACTGCTTGTGCGTGGGTTTTAATTAAATAATTCCGTCTTAAGCCATTTTAGTGACTAAAGCCTGAGTCATAGGAAATTGATATAAGTCAAATTTGTTCCTATTGTAACATTTGTTTCTGGTTTATCCCACCACAGAACATACGTATCTAAGGTGATTACCGGCTATATCATAGAGTGCGTATCTACTAATTAGACCAACGAAACGTCCTATTCCTACGATTCTATCGGTGATGGCTATTTGCTCATTTGCTATTCTCTTTCTGTCTCTCTTATAAAAAGAACACAATTAGTACAAACTTCGATTCAAGTGTACACATTTAAAGAGTTCAAAGGTATATTATTTAATTATTTTCTAAGTTATTAATTTCAATAGTTCTAATATAAATTTAGCAAAACTGCTTAGAGTAATTCTGTGTCTCATGCGCTAAGATTGAATTTTGTTAGCGTTAAAGGCTACATAGTACCAATACCAGCGAAGCGAACAGGGCATTTGGTAAAAAAAGTAATATAAACACCGTCCGAACGCCACTTAAGGCAATGGGTGCAACTCGAAATGAAATGCTCATTTGAGAAGGCAAAGACAACAAACAATTGACGACCGAACTGTCAATCCGCAGACGTTTAGATAAATATTTGCTCGGCGCATTAATCCTTGAGGACTGAGCGGGCAAACACTAGCGGCGATCGAGATCCCGGCCTGTTGACTCTGCCTCAGAACTTCGTCACCGTCCCAATAGGTACGACACAAAAAATAACTCATCATTAACTATCGTTCGTTTTGCTATACATTGCTTGCTACATATCAACCATACGAGACGTCGGTGAAACAAAACGATCGATGGACACTGCACTATTCATTTCTAACTATCACAATATTAAGAAGGCGTACAAAAACTCAATGCACTCTCGGCACGTTGGAAATCGTATTACTTCTCTATTTGCCTTTCTTTGTAGTCAAGTGTTACGTAAATATAAACGTGTTCCACGTAAATTCTCATTTCCTTCGACAATTCACGGAGACGCCGCGACGTTTCTGGCTTCGTGCCGCTTTTAAACGATGATATGTTTTTAATGTACCTACTTGAAAATGGTAAAGTGAACTAAAGGAGCCCTTTATAATAAAACCATGTACAAGAGGTAGCATAATATGATTGTTAGAGGTGTTGATGTTAATGTTTAGAAATAATATGATTATCATTTTACATCAATACAAAATACTTTAGAATTTTCTAATTTATGCTGTAACTCTAATTAACAAAGTTATACAAATTTATATAACTGGATGCAATATAAAATTAATACATACTGTATTTATACATAGGTATCTACTGCATAAATTCCAAAAGTATGTACTACTGTATAAATTCCAAAAGTATTAAGTGAAATTATGCATAACATAAAACATGGATATTTGGAACTGTTCCTCAACTATTATACCCGTACATTGAGTGGTAATAATGAAATGCATGTAAGTTTAAAACAATAGCACCACTCGCACCGCCGGTCCGTCCGTGTGTAAAGTCCTTTACACTTGTCACATTGGTAGGAAACCAAATACGAGACACGAGATCCTCGGGGAAAAAATCGTAAATAGCTTTCACGAGCAAACGCGATGTTTGAACAGCGATAAAGACTGTGTGAATGTGACAAAATGGTAAATATTGTCGTTGGCGTGGACTTGGCTCGCTATTCGGATGATTAAGTACCATTCTTACCATCATCCAACACGGATCGATTGGTGTACGTGAATCCGCGCATAACTAATAACCGAAAGACGAAGACGAGACTAACACATTATTGGGCAAGTCTTATGTGTGTTAGCATCAAAGCGTAAACCGTTGCGAAGTATATTTCAAACGATAGATGTTTGTGTTGTGAATGCCGGGGATAGTTTTACATTTGTCGTTAGTTTTATGTTTCATTTATAAGTTAATACAATGCTGTATATTTAGAGTGGATATGTACTTCGTTATATTATGAACAAAGGTATACAAGTTTATCACTCAGTTTATACATAGATCTCTATCTTTCGCTATAACCCGTTAGATTTTTAAAAATCGAATGATTCATGGATGATTGATTCATTGATTCATGAATGATTTATTTCACTTATTGCGTGGAATGTATAAAAATGTATCTATAATTTTTTAATATATGTTAGCAGTCTTTTTTATTTACCTCCGCTTGGAAGTAGTTCGTTCCGTAAATATAGGAGGTCTAAAGTATACTCTACCACGCTGGTCCAGTGTGGTTTGACGAAGAAGTGGATTATTAGCCAACCCGCAAATACAGGACAATGTGCTTAGTATTTTTTCCGCAGCACCGAAGCTGACAACGTTCGGTGTTGCTTCATCATCGTCATTATCAGTGAGTTATAAGATGTTTCAGTTTTCGATTTCTAAATGTTGTTTTAGTTTTCTTTAAACAAATGATCATAATTCCGTCCTAATGGAACCTAAGTAATGATGAGATAAACATTGAAGACCTTTCAACTGTGATGAAAATGAATTTATATAAAAAATTTTCACCACAAACTAAGCTAAGGTCGACAAGTACATTTTAATGAATGAAAAGTTATCGAATCGTATATATAATGACTGTTAGAGTCAACCAATTAACAACGATGTAACAGAAAAACATAAACTCATGTTTAATGCATCCTATCGCTCAGATATCTATCGTCTTTTTATGATTACATTTATAGGATATATAATATTTCATCATCGAACCTTTCAATCATTAGTATTTTTCCGTCTTATTTCTTATTACTAGATTACAGCACAGGTCATGTTTATTGATGTATACCTAAATAGGCTTTTCAATGTTGCCAATTTGCAACAAGTAATTGAACGGAACCGCTAGATAGATTTTTTGAACGTTAATAAAACTTTTCGTTGGCGGCTTAATTCAATTACGTTATCAATTTCACAATTTCAGTTTATCAGTATACCCCTTAAACGTACATATGGCTTGATTCTTTGCACGCAGGCCGAATACGAAATTAGTCCTTATTATTTAATTTGTTGGCGTCTTACGAGGCGTCAAAATATCAGCGTCCACAATCCAGATTCACTGGAGCCCCATTCAGTCTTTTATAGTTGAAGTTTTCGTACTGTTCACCATTTCCTTTGAAAGACAAAATGTCTTGTTAGAGTGGTCACGTTTATCAACGCTATCATGACGCCGCACGCAATACCGACCGTAATGTAATATGGACTACAAGTGATGAATAACAATTAGCTGAGGTGTGCCATTTTTTTTATTTTCGTTCGAAATACTTTTTCGTTTTGGGGCCGCGAAGAGGAGAGGATTTCTACGGATTTTGCGAAACTATTCGATTAAAAAATAACCCACATATCATGGCATACATTTATCAAATTTTACTTTCGTTGTAGGTGCTATACTTCAAGTACAAATTACAAAATATTTACTCTTACGTAATCAGATGGTGTAGACTTTTATCGTATTTATCCGCGAAAATAATTTAACGTCTTAAATGTTAGAATAATTCTAATTATCGTCCTAATTTGTCAAAAATATACAAAATTATTAAAAAAATATATTTAATTTAGAAATACACACTATTAAGCACAACTAAACCTGTTAGATACACATTTAATCATAGATCTAAAGCGACAGATTTGTGGAACACTTGCCGTCGGCGGTGAATGAGCCGCCGGCGACGATTTCACTGCGTGTCAGAGTACACTGTATCGTATAATTATAATCAAATTACAGTATTATAATAGTTATAAGTAGCTGTTTTTAATAAACAAGTAAAAGTGTATTTGTTTAAGGTAACGAGCACGCGCTACCGTGCACCCGTTGATAGTAAATGATAAGTTTTATTCGCTAAC
Organism: Microceris scylla; assembly: GCA_018245595.1. Taxonomy (NCBI): domain Eukaryota; kingdom Metazoa; phylum Arthropoda; class Insecta; order Lepidoptera; family Hesperiidae; genus Microceris; species Microceris scylla. The sequence goes on along the minus strand of DWDT01002072.1, from coordinate 1,428 downwards.
AAATATTACAGAGGCGGCCATAATTAAATCATGTTACTTATACGTATTTGAATAGTAGCCTCTTTTTTGCGTTTTGAATAATACTGATTAATTAACTTTTTGATTTATTTGAATGGCATGTTTAAGATATGCTAATAAATCGAAACATTGCTTTGATTTTAAGAGATTAAAGATTTATGTTGGAGGCGCGGACGTTTTGGTTGCGATGATTGATTGTCACCAGCGGTTGCCGCTTATCATAATGTTACACTTTATACAATAAAAACAATAAAACATTGATGATTTGCATTATTAAAATATTGAAGATTATATATTATTATCCATTTATTGTTCATACAAAGATTATTCTCCGAATGGACAGACTAAAATACTACCGAAATGATTCATAACTTTGTTATCAACAATCCGTCGGGGACATTTCGATCGAGGTGTTCGTTACTTTAACTTTGTTACGTTTACATCATTTTTAATGTAACATCACGATTGTATCTCTCCGTAGGGGTATGCAGAGAAGTGCAGTAAACTTCCACGTTGAAGCAGTTAATTATTATTATTATATTATAAAGAAAATTAAATCACGTCGTTATTTAATATAATTCATTCGGTTGTAAAAGTTGAACTGTGAATAATTTTATATCGCTCGTAAACAAAACTTTAAAGGTTCCGTTTAAAGTGAGCAACTTATCACGTTGTTCGTTTAACGGCTGGTTTCATTTGTTGAACAATTAGTTGAAAATTTACGAGGGCAATGTACCTACTTAACAATTTCATTTGAATTCTCGTGTACATTTGTGTTTAAAGTTATGGTATAATTAAAACGATTTGTAAAGTTAAGCAACGTCAGGTGCGGTTGGTATTTGGTTAGATAAATGATGACTTGTATTTTTTTATTGCTTCCGTGCTTTGAACAGCACATTTAATTATAAGATTTTATTGTATTTGTTACATTAGCGGTTATTAGGTTTAACTGTGTGGACGTTTTAAGTGATAACACTTCTGGCGGTGTTGTTGAACTAAGTAACTATAAGGTAGAAAATCAATTCGCACTGGAGCAGCATGGTATAGAAAGCTTTTTCCGACATTTTTTAATAATGTTGAATTTGATAACATTATTATTAAAAACATTCAGCAACAAATTAATTAGTTTTATCATCATTTGTGTTTTATTAACTTATGTTTTTAAAATTAAATAGGCAACGATATTCTACATATATCTGGCAATGTTCCACCCGTGTACTAGTACTAATGTACAGAATATTAATCTAAATACTGAGAGAAGATAAATTTGTTTTCAATATCTGCAGGTACCTATAATATATTTAAAATTATTCCATTGTTAAACATATTGTAAATATATTATATAAGAAATATTCCATTTTTAATTTCTAATAGATACTACACTATGTGTCTCAGGGATTAGGCAGTCAT
>DWDT01002071.1:0-14409 GCA_018245595.1 Microceris scylla | reverse complement strand
GAGTTGAGTAGAAAATTTCTTTAGAAAGCAACTTAGAATTTGTTGGCTAATTAATAAAATAACTTACTATACCTTATAGGACCTCTATAAATGACTAATCCATGCAAATACAAAAAGGTTTCTTACACATATACCTGGTCTAAAAAAATCTCAGTGAATTGTTGTTATTCTGTAAGTTTTTTATAGACTAACTATTTCTTTCTTTTTTTAAGTTTTGCCAGAAAATGTTACACATCATACACTCTGTCATTTGTCCACTGCAAGGATTACACAAGATGCACATAAGACAGCAAATAAATGCATTCAAGTACATATGACAAAGATATTCAGGAGTAAAGCTATGCAAACAGTAATTAATTTAGTCAACTTACATCACCATTTAAAATAATGAGTTGCAATACTGCCAAGTCATTACCGTCTTCCATACAGAATTCTTATAGGAAATTATTCAGGAAGAATCTGATATTTCATATACACCATCGGTGACACACATACAGTCCCCACCATCAGTAACATCCCTCGAAATGATATTCACTTCGAACTGCAGCGACATAATTAAAGAAGATGGGAATTGAGGCAAGGCATTGAGGATATTGAAGTATAATATGCTGAAAATAATGTAAACTCCACATTTTTACATTGGAGTACCTAAAAGCTGTTATTACATAAAAGAATCAATTGAAGAAAAAAGAAGTATTTCTAATCTGATTAAATAGATGCATAACTATAGGGACTTTCGTTTACTGTCATCATCCCTATTGATACAAAGTGTAAAGTGCCACAAACTGGCCCGGTAGCCAAATCCCGAACTAATGACGCCATTTTGAAATGTCATTCTGTTGTCAGTTTTGTCGTTGGTACATATCGCGGCGAGTTTTTACGTTGTTATGTTTGAAAACAGAAATAATGCCGAAAGTGTTAAAAAGTGGTGCAAGAAACATTATTTTAAAAGCTTTTATGCAAGAAGAGAAACGTCTCCAAGCGCCATTAATATCGTTTATAAAATTGTACGAAAGAGTAGCTGCTGCCACAGGTTAGTGTTACTAGTTCGTGTTTCGTTTCGTAAGTTACCAGTTTGTGTTTCGTTATAAGACAATAGCGCCGCCATAACCGGGTCAGATAAGTTTGTGGCATTGTACATCCATAATAAGCGTCGGTAATGCTAATGTACAGTCGGGAGCATCAATGCCTGGAGTGGTCTTTATTCCCTGGCTAGTGAATTTCCTATCTAAAAGTATGTAGTTGCTATTTTATATTAATACATACTATTGCTATGTAATTGCTATTTTTAATACACGTTGCTATTTTTAAAGAGCGGAAACTATCTACACAGATTATGGAATATTGAGCGTTACTTCCGTCAGAAAAAAATCTAAACTACCCTCTAATTGCGCCCAAAGAAGTTTTACTTCAAAAATTCCGTTTTTTACAACAACAAAAAAAAGAAATCCCACAAAAAACCATTTTCACTGTATAACTTGCCGTTAAGTATGCCTTCAACAATCAATACAATAAAATTTTCTTCTTTTACAAAAAAAAATGAAATCCAATCAGCAGAGTCAAGTAGGTACGTGCCACATTTTAGAGTCGAAGAAAATTCGTTAAAACGAAACGTACGTAACGTCACGCCTGTAATCCCCGAAAGGGTAGGCAGAGGAGTGTAGTACACCCCACCTTTCACTACATTTAAGTCCCACAATGGAATAGGTGGTGAGCCTATTGCCATACACTGGGCACACATCCAGACTCCGAGTCACAACTAGAAATTCTAAATTAGAAAAATCCAACAGTACCCGACCCAGGATTTGAACCCAGGACCACCACCAGAACCACTCGACCAAGGAGGCAGTCATTTCGACAAAAAAAAGAAAAATGAATGAATGATTTCTTTGAACTATTCAACTATATATATGTAGGAGTTTGTAAGAAAAACACAGTTTATTCATTAATTAAATTGAGTAATTTTAATTAAATTAAAAATAAATTATAATTAAAGTAACTAATGACATTTCGCCCGCTCGGGGACATGTACCCAAAACATTGGTGTCATTAACTCGTTGACTAATTACTGGTTGTTAATAAATTTATTTTTAACTTTTTTTTTGTAGTATAATAGCACTATCGTTAGCATATTTCTATAATTTCTTCATATAAATTTCTACAATTTGTTATAATATTAGCTAAAGTTACAAACACTGTCAATTTTATGTAAAAAAATACATATTTGTGTTATCTATACATTGACTAAACTTGTTTTGACATTTACTTTACAAATAGCGATATATCAAAATAATCAAATCACTAATATTGTCATGGAGCAAAATAATAAAGATTATTGTGGCAGAAATATTCAATACTATACGAGAAATGGATAAAATAAACGACAGCCTTAAGTAATTTACAATTTTAATGTTTATTTATTCTATTTTTTTTAATCATGTAATTTTCCAGCATTCTTCATAATTTTCATTCCTCGATTCAAGCTAAATCTGTTAAGACGAATTAAATGTATTTGTTATTTAAGGTTTTATAAACAGTACATATGTATATTTATGTATGTATTGTGAAATATTACTACTTACCAATGTACATACATCATACAAATAAGAATATTTTTTCCTCACTTTTATAATCACCGTTAGTCTAACAATACAGTATCCCTAAGCTATATAGGATGTTTTTTTTCTTATATTTCTCATTTTATATTATATTGAATATTTGAACACGCATTATGCTTTTACAAAAACCCAAAAACAAGTCGCGAGAATTAAAAAATACGAATGATAATTACAATGTGTTGTGGCTCTTCTCAAAAATGGGTAAGAAAATGTCGAAACAGTTGCGTGAAGTGACAAAACTCACTTATCCCAACTGTTTAGTTTAGAAGCACTATGTAAAAAGTCTTATGTTTAGTATTAACGTTAATGCTAAGTTAACTGTCACTTTATGACATTAACGTTTTTAAACAAATTTTATTTAAAATTTTCACATCCGAAGCACTTGAATCCAGAAAATGGACTTAAGTCTAACATTACAAATTAATCCCTAAAAGGGTCATGCTGAGGATAAACATTTAAAAAAAATCGCACACAGTACACATTTTTTTTTTAATAAAAAGATAGTAAAAGGAACTTATCAGCAATCCTTTTTATCGTTCCGCTGCTGGAAATGAATCTCAATTTAAGACTTTGAGAAGAGTTATAATAAAAGTATATATTATGTAGTATGGACTAGTTCGATAGGATCTAGACAGTAAACTCAATATTTTTAATAAACTTGAAAAATTGCAGAAAGACGCTTTTACGCACTAATCTATACCATATTGAGTATGCATTCGATATTTTCCCACACTTGGCATTCTACTATTTACAAGTATAATCGTCGAGACTTAAGTATTTTGAATATCAACGTTATATTTTGCATTTAAGGCTCATTATTATATCACTTTAGATTTTCGCTTTTCAAGAATCATTTCATGTGATAGGTCTAGATTAATATTAACTATCATTTCATCGAAATTCCTAAAATATATATTCATAGTCGAAGAATGAATAAAGTTCTCGTCGGTGGTAGCCCCAAAGTAACTCCACTCGACGTCTATAAAATATACACGAAAAAATTTTCTTCTTTAGGTTTTGGCATTGCCAATATTATCAGCATCTAGCAACCAGTCCACTATGGTCTTGTAGTTCCTCTCCATCCACTGGACGTTCGCTGCTGTACTTTCTAGAACCTGCTGCACAGGTCTTCCCAGGTCGCTATCAGTTAGACATTCCGTAATGAATCTCTTCAACTGTGAAAGAAAAACACTTTTGTTACAGAGGTACGAAACATACAAGATAGGAGACTATGTTTCTCTCTACATTCCTATACTCAACTTATAAAATATTAGATCAGATTATTATAAAAAAAAGTAAAATTAAAGAGAGATGTGTTATCACTTTTATTGTTAAAAATGTATGTTTCGATATTTAAGTTTTATCATAACATGTAACGCCATCTTTTACAAAATAATCGTACTAAAGTATATTACTGTAATTATTTATATTACAAGTATAAAAGAGAGTAAAACAAAACGCCTCATTACCTAAAATGTATGCTTACAATTAGATAAAAAAGTTAAACAAGACAAGCAGCGCCATCTTGTATGCAATAAGTGTACCAAAATATATCGCTATGATTATCAGTAATAATAAAGATACAATACGAAAAATCCTATTACCTCTTCATACTCATGTGCTTGATTCAGTCTTCTTGTAACAACTTTTACAATCGAGTTGAGGGTAGACACAGAACCGACACTGGAAACAAGAAAAACCACATGACCATTTTGGATATACGTATCTATATGAATAAATTATGGAGGTTTGCGGGTGTGTGCCATAGTGATATTATAAATAGAGTAGAGAAGACATACAACCTGTAAACGCTAACGTCCGACGGTTAGAAACAGAGAAACGATCGCGATACCCTATCTATCTCCCTCTATCTCACACTCACAAAGAACAGCTTGTTTTTCAAATAATAAACTCATGCTAGCGCTACCTATGTGTGCGCGAGTAGACAGACGAATAGGTAGCCTTATTTGCTTTCTCTTTTTTTTCGATGGACACATTTTAGGCTGGCTGCCCTACTCTAAGCATAATATGTCTATGTTTTGCGCGCATCATAATAAAACTATATAAAGATTTAAATTATAGATAGATTTCAATGAAATCTTCCAAGTTTTATATCTAAGACGCTTGGTCTTTGTCTAATACAAAATTATTGTCACATTGTCGTTTAACATAACATTTAAAAAACGACGATATTTATCACCACGTCTTCAGTTTATATATTTTAAGTACAAACAATGAAACGAATTAAACTGTTACAAAAAAGTTTTGTAAGCAAAGTATTTTTTTGCTACGGACCTTTTTCTGTATTTACTCTGCGAATAAAATACATCATAAATAGTCGCGGGTATCAGCTGGTGTGAAATATTTACGAAGCCGTTCTATGGAGCTTTTGAATTTAAGATTTACTTTCTTATTTACCGTAATATTTTTGTATTACAAAAAGTTTTAACGTCGCCCCGCTCGACCCTAAATAATGTTTAGATACCTACTGTTACGGCAATCAATAGATCTATATCCGCTTCATACAATTTATCAGTTTACTTTAAATTTATAATTGATAAAGCCACGAAAGATAACAATCGTTTATAACCAGTCATAATGTCCTCAATTCTGGATAGTAGAATTTAATGTTAAAGCTATGTCATGTTCGGATAACGATGATGTGCAGCCAAGCAAAATATATAACAAAACACAAACGATATTATGCCCATTAAATATTTTACAATGTTTAATATGATATACATTTACAAGCTAATCTCGAAGCTATCGAAATTCCTTCCTATTTATGCTTTGTATCTGGTCATAAAAATAACATGATGCTTTAGATAACGCGAACTTGCAAAATGTGGAATGAGCTTCCATCCGAGGTTTTTCCGGAGCATTATGACATGGGGTTCTTCAAGTAAAGCGCAAAGAGAGCTCTCCTTCAAAGCCAGCAAAGCATTGGCAACTCCCCGGGTGTTGCAAATGTCCATAGGCGGCGGTGACCACTTACCAGCAGGTGGCCCGTCTGCCTATTTGCTAGGGTAGATATAAAAAAAAACCTTATACCAGTTACCTAGTCCTAAGACATATAGAGCCTGTACTATGAAAACCTCGCAATAAACTGGTCTTATAAATACATACTTATATAGGATATTTCATAGTCAGTCTGCGGAAATAGAAATAATATTATTAAGCTAATATTTGTTTGGGGTGGGAAGAGAATACAAAACCGCGACTCAACGGTCAAGTTTTGATAATAACAGACGAACAAGCGAGCTACAAGAATACTCACTATTCCTTAAGTCGTTGCCAGTTGGCTCTGACGAAGTTGAATGCTATCGGTTCTCCTATTGAAGAACTAGCGACAGCGGAGAAGACTCTCACGGTATCCTGTTTTCGGATGCCGCTGTCATTCCGGAGAGAAAGATCCAGATATCTGTAATACAACATTTAATGTTAAATTGCATTCCAATATAATTAATAGTAAAGTGTTGTTTTCAAGTTATGTAAAATTAAATTTCGGAAGACGAAATCAAATCGCACATGGTATACGATTCTTGAAATAACTCATATACCTATGACTCATTCATAATTAATTTGCATGTATACCTTCAAGATAACCATACTTACTTTTATCATAACATGAACGAATTTTCTGATAACATTTGCAAAATTTAATACATCAAAGTGACTCAATTTTGACTCATAGGGTATATGAGTGTATTGGAATTCATTTCAAATGATTAACATACATACATATAAAGTATGTATATATGTACATACATATTATGTACCTACACTTGCCTATAAAGTATAAGCACCTGGTAAAACATAAACACAAAACGATCACATATATTTATAGAAAGGATTTTGCGCGAATAGACTATTACTGAATATGATAAAATAAAGTTTTATTTTCGTATCTTTAATATATACAAATTTAGTAATGGCTTTTTGTAAATTTAAAAAACATAAATCACGTACAATCTTAACTATCTCGCAATAGGCAGTAATAACACATACCTGTACAACAAATACGGTGCCCGGGTGCAGCCCAGCACAGACAGAAGCAGTTCCCGCTCGGAGGGCGCGCCGGCCACCAGGAAGCGCTCCCACGCGAACTGCCACTCGCGCGCGTCGCCGGCCTGCACACCGACACAGTACACCGTACTGCGGATATCTGCGTGGATGCTGAAGAGAAAGATATTGAAATTTCAGTTGAAAGTACCTAATGTCATTATTGTTCTTTGATATTGCCTTATTCGAACAGTCACCGAAAAGCAAATTAAAAAACTATATATAGTGGTTATCCCATATTCCAGCAGTGGAATTATAATGGGTCGATTATTATATTTTTTTTTTATTATATATAATATGTACTCTCCAGCTGCTACCCTTGTAATGCCCAATGATGGTTACAAATTTCTGCAAATATTAGAGGCGACTTGAAAATAGTAGTGGGTGTAACTTAAGCAAACTTCACATTTCAGCGAGACCAAGTGACTATTATATACAACTAGGACAAGTTGCTTACTGTCTTTGGATAGTATACAGGCGCCCTAATAATTTGCCACAATTTATAACCTCTCTAAGAAACCACTGAACCCACAATGCATTTTGCCAAAAATTTACCATCGAGTTACCGAAACTACATATGAGAGCTTCAATATTTCTTTGAAATGAGATCATTTAAGGATCAACTTACTCATTATAAGCATCCGGATTAGGCGTCAACATCCAGTTAGTGTACATCCGGACAGCGTGCTGCATGCAGTCCACGTGCTGCAAGTGGCAAGCTGTGGACAGCAGGTCGGCACGCTGTTGCGCCCGAACCACGCTCTCATTCGCTGCTACCTCCCATCCGAGTTCTTCCACTGCTGTTTTTAGCAGTCGAAGAACGTAGCGCTGTGTACGATTAGAAAGGTAGATTCGAATTAGGTATATACCTAATAGATAGACTACTAAGCTTTTTACCCTGCAGTAAAATAACACACCGCAGACTTTAGCTTCGAAAATAATTACTTTAATATTATTAAATTTCCAACAGAACTGTACGAAAGTTTTTGGACCTGATAATTTCTAAACAGGTCCAGCTTTATATTCTTTGTTGTAATAGAGTTTCGCACAATTGTAATAATTCAAAAGGTACAAGTGGTGCCATCTGTTAAGGCAAGATCACAATTATTTAACGGCTGTAAAGGATGGAAATGTACGTAAGACAAAGCAACCTATAAAAGTACTTACTTTTGATTATGACGTAATTGTATAAAAATTAGACTTTTGTTTATCTATGTCAATTTTATTGGTCTTATTAGATATCGTTTTTCATTAAAATGTATATTTCCTGTTATTACCTTAACTATATCGAAGTTCAAACTGTAGTTTAATTTTGTTACAAATTAAATATGGAGATATTCGGAAATTTCAAAATATAGCCATTTAAAAATAAAAAATTCAACAATAAATTAAGAAAATTCGGCCAAATATATCATTTATCTCGAAAGTAATACATTTCTTCGATAATCTTAATCTTCGTGAATTTCGCCGTCAATTTCATTCACAATATGTTTACTACCTACATTTTTATCAATAATTATTATAAAAGCAAAAGTGATGTCTCTCTGTATGAAGTGTCGAATCGATTGGAATCGAACATGGCCTTGATCTTATGATATTTAGAAACTTCCAGAAATTATTTAAAACTCCGTACAAAATAAGTCGCGGGTAAAAACTAGTGATAGCATAATCTGTCTTATCGTAAGCGGCTTACAATTTTAATGCTACAATTTTTTATCCTACAAAATAATAAACGTGTCATTCATATTAATAATCACTGTAGTCAATCAGGCAAAGGTGACACCCACAATTATCAAGGTTGCATAATGATAAGTAATCGCAATACAGTAAGTAATCTTTCCAATTTTCATTTCGCACCTCGTAGCGCCATCTAGTATAAATCACGAGAACCTCATAAACATGCTTAAATTTTAAACGTTCCACTGCGATGAAACAAACCTTATACTCGAGATAATAAGCGCCTTTCGATAGCATGGTGTCGATATAGCCTAACGCCATGAGTCCAGCCTTCCAAGGTACGTAGCTCTTTTCATGGGTCAAGTAACTGGTTATGTCCAAGGCAGTTCTATAATCAAGGCGCCCAGAGAGAGCCAGGTTCATGGCATCATCGATGATCTGAGCGCGGTTAATGGGATGAATCTCCTCAAATCGCGACGGATCATTCAAGATCTTGATCAGCATTTTCCAGTTACGCTGATCGTAGTTTATACGATAAAATCCTGAGAAGAAAAAAAACCGGCAAATCTCTTTGACTGAATTTTATATACAACCTTCTATATACAACTTATATACAACCATACCGTTTACAAAAAGAGTCTACATTTACATCTTAAATACAAAAAATACAAAATCATTTTCAAACATTCAAAAAAGTGGTTTCAAATCAAATTTAAATGACGATCACAACATGGGAATTCGGTCCTATTATGAACGCTTTCATACAGCTTCGCACTCTACATTTTGTTAACACACGAAGATTTTTTACACAAACATTCTAAGAATGAGCGTGTGTGAGTAAAATATCAAACACTTTTTTGTCAAAAAAATGCTCACCTGTTTGTTGAATATTAGCTATAAACCATTCGTCATTCTTGATGGTGATATTGTTTACAGTGATCGATTTGTCTCCACGTAACCATAACTTGGGTCGAGTGGATTCAAAGTCTCTCTCGGACTCCGTGGTATACGACACGGGAATCCACCATAGCGGGGGCTTCTGTTCGTCTAAAGTGTTGTTGATCAAGACGAACCGTTCCTGGAATAATTAAAACAGGCTTTGTTTTTATTATTATATTGTTACATATCGTCTTTCAGAGGGAAGCAGAACGAGAATTAGGTCTTTGAATGCTGTTCCCATTATTTAATGTAATAGAGCATTTACTTTCTAGTAGAACTACATATATATGTTATCTGTGTAAAGAGTAATAAAAAACCTGTGTGTTCTGTTCGATTTTTTCTTGTATTATCTCAACCCAAAATTTGACAATTTTATTAATAATTCTGATTATTAATAAACAGTTTAACAACTTTACCTCTTACCTGTCTAAACGTAATGATACCACTATTATAATCCCTATTAATATTCAGAACAGGGAAGCCAGTCTGGAGAGTCCAGGAATCCATCACAACACCAACATCAGCATCAAATGCTCCCTTGGCTCTCGCGGAATTGGTCAAGGCACTCCATAAATCCCTCTGCTCGGCATCACCGTATTTCTTGGCATTCAAGTAGTCAGTGATGCCAGAGTTGAAGACGTCATCAGTTAGGAAATGGTTCATCATTCTGAGAATAGCAGAACCTAAAATATGGGAGTTAACACAAATAAAGTTCATTTTGTACCTTCCACCTGAAACACTCCGCCGCATTCGTTACCACACTTTTAAAAATTATACTGGTACTATACAATGAACTAAATTTCGAAGACAGACGAGATAGAAATCTAAAAGATAATGATCACTGGAAAGATTTGTCAAAAATACTTGGGCTCGATGATAATGACGGTGGTAGTCGCCAACGTTCACAATACTCTTTACCTTTTCCGTAAGAGATTTTATCAAATATAGCTCCGATTTCTTCAGGATTTCCAACTTCTACCGAGATTTGATGAGAAGAGGTGAGAGCATCTAATTTAAAAACACTCTGGACCTCATTGAGCACAAACACTTCCATCAATTTCCAGCTTTTCTCCACCTAAAATTATAACATTATCGACTTCGATTAAAGTTATTGGACTACTGTCTTTATGTGTCTGCTTGCCACACCAATGTAAAGACTGTGTTCTTCCTCTCAACAGAATTAGATGCGACTAGAAGTTTTAGGGAGAAAATCCTAAAAATAAATTGTGAACAACTTTATTAAACTTTGCAGCGCGATTGCTGGTCGGGAGGTCCTGAGTTCAAATCTCGGATTGGATTTTCTAACTTGGAATTTGTAGTGGAGTTACTATTGGATTTTTGTAATTTAGAATTTCTAGTACTGACTTGGAGTCTGGATTTGTGCCCAGTGTATATCGATAGGCTCACCACCTATTACATGGGACTTGAACGGAACTGGTAAAACGTGGGAGTGTACTACACTCCTCTGCCTACCCTGTATTCCCTAAAGGGGTACGCAGAGTAGTGTAATACACATCCACGATTTACCAGTTACCATTACATCCCGAAATGGAATTGATGTTGAGTCTTTTGCCATACACCGAGCACAGAACCAGCTTCCGAGCCACTGTTTCCCTCTTGACTGTACTACACTTAATACACCTACATCATGTGGAACAGGGAGTGACCTTGCTGTAAAACAGACTTTCACGTCTAATAAAAATATTATAGACACTACGATATTGCTTATTTGGTTTAAAACAAAACTTACAGCATCAACAGCGACATACTCGACATAGCTCGCAAAACCTTCGTTAAGCCAAATGTCGGACCACCAGGCCGGGGTGACGAGGTTGCCGAACCATTGGTGAGCTATTTCGTGCGCAACCACCGACGCCACCCTAGCCTTTGCCGTAGTTGGTGACACGCCTTGGTCGTATAGCATTGCAATCTCCCTATAAAAAAGGTAGCAAACATATTATAATTCAGTATCTGACTCAAATACAATGTTCAGCCGAAACAGTAACCGTAAAACTTGACATTTGTATCCTCTTCTTATATAGGTCCAAAAGAAAATTGAAAACGAAATTTGGTTCGGACACTAGTTTTTATATCCCTCATCTATTTTTTAATCTTATTTCATGATGAATAGTATGCATGTCTTTTAAAAGGAAAGTTAAATTCATTAAAACAACATAAAAATCATGCTTATTATTCAATAAAATGATATTAATATTTCAATCAAAATCAAAACGACATATCGTATTAATGAAAAGCAACTGAAAATCTGAGCAATGTTTTTAGAATGGTGTTCGCTTTATAAATAATAGTTCTAACGTCATACGCTTATTTGAACGATGAACGCGAGTAGGTACACGTGGTGCGCAACTAATCGGTAAACCACATTTACACAGCGTCCCCCCGACCTTCAATTCCCAAGAGGGTGTGAAGACAAATTGCGTATGCCCACACCAATTATGCAGGAATGGTAGATGATACCCTCCGCGTAATGAAGCATCATATTGAGTTAGGGAGATAGCACATTTAATGGACGTGAAAGAGATTTCTTATTTATTCGTATATATATTTGCCCATGATATTATCGTAAGATATCTACATATACGTATAAATGTAATGGGTATTACAAACAGGCATTGTATACTGTTTCTTATGTAGGTACTTTTTGCCAAAAATGCTATAAACCCGACCGTCATTATGAAGTCACCTGTGCATGAACATAAGGCTCAGGTGTTGCTCAGTTGTTGCTCACAGTCGACAAACGATTAAATTATGTTCCGATGTTGTTATTAATATTAATAATAATATATTTTTTCTCACTACCAACGCTAAAAACCAACCTGAAACTTGAAGAACGACCAATACAAACAGAATATTTAATCTAACGCGGTTAATGCAATATTTTGTGATTACTCATAAAAAATTACAAATATATTTACGTCAAAATTTTACATAATGTAATACATAATATGTCGTACATAACATATATTATGAAAGACCTCGAGCAAATATAATGACACGTCGGCGATAACAAATTATGGTTTCGCGCCCTATCTGTTTTAAAATAAATGTTGGCTATTCATTTGCTTCCCTTCCCACATTTTATTTAGGGAAACAAGGATTTATTATAAAATGCCAACAAAAGGTACATAAGATCATATTATTATATCCGTATTATCCGTTTATCTTTGGTATACAAATACTTGACCAAAATTTGGTATTGGTATGAAGATTCATTGCCAAAAGATATGGCCAGTAACATTTTAATGGCAATAGTAGATCCAAGCTTACCTGAACGTGAGCAGCCCCCAGTTCTCCATAGCGCCAGCCTTGAAATCAGGCAGAGCTATCATATCGATCTTCGGCAATGGGAATTCTATTTTGTAGTAATCCTCTAGAAACTTCAGTATCTTGGGGCCTATGTCTAGAGCGTAGGCCGCGGACGGCAAAGCCTCCTTTCGGGCCCATACGGCAAAGTTCTTATCACTCATGTTCCCAAAGTCAGTGACAGCGAACGCCACTAAGTAAGTGGACATTGGTAGAGATTCCGCATAGTGGTCCCACTCGTAATCTTTTATCGTGGCACTGGAAAAAGCACTCTATTAAGGTAACTGCGCTGCGTGCAAAGATAAATGTAGACGATTAAAAACATTGCTGAATAGAATTTTCACATTTTATTACGAGAGATTTTTCTAACAGTGAAGGTCGGTAGAGTTAAAGTAATATTATATATACGTTATCATAAACCTATCTTAAGTTACGTGGTGATCATGAACTCATTTTATCGCTCCATTATTAGACACAGGTCTTCTATCAAGATAAGAGCCCCTAGAGTCATGGTCAAACAACTGCCCAAATATGAGAATCTCTGTTTTGTAAGGTATCTTGCGATGTTTTCCTTTACCGCGAAACCAGTTAATTTACATACATACCTACACCGAACTTTGTAAATCAAAGTTACGTACCAGGATTTGAATCGCCAGTTCCCTGGGGGATCCAATTTAAACCACTAAGCTCTCGCTGTTATCTATCAGTTGAATCTGTATTACGACATAAATAGGCACACCACAAAAAGTTGAAAAAGTTTAAAGTCGTCAGCCTGTATTAAATAGATTTTTAATCAAAATTGATTATTCGACTTACTAGCAACATTACATAAATGCATTTGTACATTTGATTATATGCCTGTAGTATATACAAATCACTATTACCTAAGTGGTAATAAAAATAATATTCTTATTTCAATATGCCCATCAACGCCTGACAAATGACAATTGCAAAGATTTCTTAACGTTTTCTGGCATTGTAAGCTACTCTAGGCAGAATAGAGTTGAATAATTTTCTTAACATATCATCTAATGTTAATTTGAGTAAACGTTGTAACTCCACCGAAAAGATGAGCTCCTCCTCTTCCTTGACATTAAGTTTGTTTAGGAATGACACAATAATAACCAGAAAACCTCAACTAACTAAATTCCTGCCAAAAATAATAATATAATAAATAATAATCGACCCATTATAATTCCACTGTTGGAATATAGTTCTCCTCTCATACTGAGGGGGTCAAGGCCGCCACACTGGCCAAGTGCGGGTTGGCAGACTTCACACACCTTAGAAAATATATTTTTTTTTAATCTGAGGTATGCAGGTTTTCTCACGATGTTTTTCTTCACAATTAGTTAGCAAGTGCTATTTAAGGCCCAAAATAAAAAGATTTAAATGTAGGTAGGTACTATACGCAATATTGAGTATTCGTATAGTAATCTGAAATATATAAAATATCTAAGAATACGCACTGTTTCTCTTTTCCAACGATGTTCATATTGGACACGGAGCTCATGTTGGTGGGGCGAGCGATGCTGATCGTAAACTTGGCTTTCAGTGCTGGCTCGTCGAAGCACGGAAAGGCTCTGCGGGCATCAGTCGCCTGGAACTGCGTCACAGCTATCCATCTATAAGAATAATACAATCATAATGCGAGGACATAGCGATATATAAATGCATGGATCCTAAAAGAACATTTATCCTGACGTCAGACTAATACAAGAATTGGAAAATCATTTATAGGAGTATCTCTTTTTAGTGGACCACGTCCTAACGAAAAACTGATTCTCTT
>DWDT01002070.1:0-14410 GCA_018245595.1 Microceris scylla | reverse complement strand
GTAACTGGTGATACGTGGGAGTGTTCTGCATTCCTCTGCCTACCTCTTCGGGGATTACAGGCGTGAAGTTACGTTTAGGTTTCTTGAAGATGATTTGCTTCATTGATATATCATGTTTTATTTAATCTTAAAACACTTTTTTATTTGTGTATTAGCTTATAAATGTTGAAGCTACGGGTCGTAGCACGTAGAACCAGCCTACGATATTGCTACGAAACGCTAATAAAACCTACACCTATGATTATGGGAAAGACTTCTGAAATACTATTTATGTACGTATTAATGAACATATTTATGTACATATATATAAGTATACATAAGTTAATGTACTTGGGAGAGTCATCTCTAGGAGTCGGATGATGATAATACTGCAGCGTAGATATGTATCTCCCAGTATTTGGAAAAGACTACGCAGTTAGGAATGTGTTAATATTCAGGTCTTTGTACTGTGTTGCTTGCTTTTGACATTTGATAGAGTTTTAAATATTGTTCCGATTTAATTAAGGTAACCGCGGATATTTGTAATCCATATGGCGATGTATGAAAACAAAATATTATCTGTAGAAAAATCTATGCATCATTAGAATATCAAGTTTAATAAAATAGAATCAAGAACAATCTGAAAATTTAGGCATTTATTCTTATTCCTAATGAACATGTTCCAAAATGTACAAATGTACATGTATCCCTTACATTAATAGAATAAAAATTTTGTTTTTTGATGTACTTACTAATGGATGATTCAATAGAATTATCCATTTATGTCAGTGTAGTAGAATGTAAGCGCAAATGGATTAATTTTTACGTGTGTCATGTTATGGGCGCGGGGACTTGTGGAGTTCTGGTATAATTATCTCTTTCATACTAGTACATTAAAGGTCTCTCCATTATTCCTTTCATATCAGTACTTTTTTGTAATGTAATTAGATTGTGTGTATTATTCGTGGAGCTGTTTTGCCCCAAAAATATATGTAGCAGTTTCCCCAATACTTTAAGTTAAGAATGTTTAAGTCTTTAATAATATTGTTATGCGACTTTGAAAAAAAAACTAAAATCAGTTGGATAATTGTAGATCTAACTATCTTTAGGAACAGCATTGCTGTTCTCAAGGATTAAGCTGTAGGCTCATGTTAATTTTTATATCAATTGTAGTTTTTAATATGTAGCACAAGAAACAAAGACTGCTGTATGGCAGCAGTAATCGCCATTTTATTGTGAATGCCGGTAATACTTTCTTTGACAGGTTGTTGCAAGGAGTGCAAATAAATAAGTGCTTCTTCTTTTATTTTTTTTTTACACTAACACGTTGCATTATTTAAGTTATATTCACTTCGTTAAGCTCTAATTAAATATATAATGTACATATGTACTGTAGGTGCGTCTCTAATATGTCATCTAACGTAAATGATTGTATAAATTTGTTGCAATAAAGATTCCTAAAACTCAGATTTATGGCGCGTGAGACATACTTACTTATACTAAGATTAGTGACTAATGTTGGAGTTGGTGTACATGTGAGTCATTATTAGAACTAAAAGCATTAATCTTTTACGGTGAATCTATTTCGTTTCCGAGAAAAGATTCGCTATCTGTTTGTTTCAGTTACTTCCTGTACCATAGACATGTAAATACGTAGAGGTTACAATTGTATAAATATTTTGTTATGTATTGTATCTTAAAAAAACTTATCTATTATATAAAAATGAATGTTTGTATGTATGTCATCGATGAACTCAAAAACTACTGTACCGATTATTATGAAAATTGGTATATATATGTATTTGTATATTGGCGTAGCAAGGCGCGCCGGGTACAGCTAGTATTTTATAAAATCTCAATTACTTTTTGGAAAGTAAGTACTAAGTAATTTAAAGCTATATTCTTCCTGTGGGCGTGCACAGTGATAGATAAAACAGCTTAAATAGTTTTCCGCATTTGATAGGCGTGTCATAACGGAACCCGGAGAACTGCACCAAGATAATTGCATCTTGGCACGTACGGATGCACATATGCAATTACCACATGCACTGGCAACTCCGTGGCAGTGTTGAGCAACTGTTTGTTGATACCGAACTGATTCTACGTACGTGGTATGACGTCATGTTTGGTTTTTGGTTTACATTGGGTCGTTTACCTTTCGATTGCAGGAATAATTTGCTAAGTTTAAAAATATTGCTTTCTCAAAGAACTTAAAATAACAGCACGTCTGTATTTCTTCGAAGAGGTAGGCAAAAGAGTGTAGGGTTAGTCCTACATTTTTATCAGTCATACACCAGGCTCAAATCCAGACTCCGTGCGATTACTGGGAATTTCAATTTAGAAAAACCCAATAATACATATGTTGTACGACCCGGGATCGAATACCGTTTTGAAAGAAAATTACAATGTACGCTCATAGCTTATAGTATGTTTAATATCGCACCATTTCCTAATTATAATTAAACTTCGAATTTTTCAGTCGCATCATAGGATTAGTTTAAAATCCCTTTATTCTTCGTTATTTTTATTACGTATGACCCAATAGGAATGTGTTGAATAGCAATCGATTCCCGTTGCCTGGGATAGAGCTTCCGACCCGGCCTGCGCCCGGCCGGACGCGTGCATGCATAAACTAGCTTCGTTCTGATAACACCTACACATTATTTCGTGTTTGATGAAGGCAAATTTGTTACTCGGAAATTTCTATAGTTTTATCTTTCGTTTTAGTTTTACTGGGTGTTCCCACTTACCCCCAAAGGACTCGGCGTGACGATATAATACGATATATTAATAATAATAATATATAATAGTAACAAATAATAACATATAATAATAATAAATAACAATAAATAATAATTGTTGAACTTCCCTATTTCCTACCAGTCGACACACTTGCAACCTTGAGACTCAAAGGTGTACCTATAATTAATGTGTCAGCATTCAAATGCTTGAGCATTTCCGCGATGCGAAGGAACACATAAAGCGGCCACTTTCGAATGTTATCGTTAGGTGATTGTTAAATTATGTATTTGACTCCGAATTGATATCTTCCAAGAAACGGATTAGCCTTTATTCAATGGAATCGTCTGTTACAAATAGCAATCTATGATTTAGCGCTTTTATCTTTCGAGTTGTTTTTAATATCATCGTGTTATATAACTTTGTATATATCCATACAGGATAAGACGTAATAATTCTGTATAGGTGACAAGTGATAGTACGAAACAAACATTTTATTCCGTGGCCGCATTATTGGTAAAAATTTGGGTGAGTACTACTCCCATCTGCCTACCTGTTCGGAAAAATACAAGGGTTGTTAGAAAAATGTTAAACACGCTACTGTTTAACAACAAAATATCGAGATTTAGGAAAGGTTAAAGCATTTAAATTCAATGTTATTATTGGTTGCCGTTCGTAAGGTGCAATCGATCGAGGCGGTTGTCACGGATACAGCTTCTTCTCTGTAACATACGCCCGAAATGTTTATGTTCTATTTGAATAAAATAGGTTTATCAGTTATACGCCTAAATGTATTTGATTTCTATTCAATTTATTAATACAAATCATGTAATTCATCACGAATAAAGAAATCTGAAAACAGCGAAGATTAAAATAGTCAAATATATGTACACTTATACACTTCATTTAATTCTATACACGTACATTAAATATAAGAGAAGTATTCTCATTAAGTAATGTAAATTCATATCCTAATGAAAAAGAAATAATATTATCAGTTCACAGATATGAATAATAATTAAGTTAGCGACGAATTACAATTGAGGCAAAAAATCTTCCGTTTTCTTTCGTAGCGTGATGTGTTTCTGTAAGTCGATTGTTCGTATACCTATGTCGAGTTGGGGGCGAGGTACTTTCAAGGGCAGGCGCCGGGTAACGACCCCGCTGCGTCTTGATAAGTTCCACATGTGCGTGTCAATCTATACTGCTGCGTACTTTTGAAAATGGTGATTCGTAAACGATTAGCTTACCTTATTTAGCCGATACATATTTTTAACATAGCGTACTAATTTATTCACATTGACTTACATATTTGAGATCAATACCGTGTTTGGTTTTTGTTTGTCGTTCGTCTTTTGTTTAATGGGTTTATCGTTTGTGTTCCAGGTGGTGTGAAGTGGAGACGGAACGCGTAGTATGGACGTCAGTTTCAGCAATGTACTGGAAGGGACGCGCCAGTACTTCATGGGGGTACCGAAGCAGGCAGCAGAGGGCAGCGGACAATCAGTGTGGCCTACAGGTGCACCGCCTCCCGAAGAAGGAGCGCCTGCCCTGTCTGGAGTTCCGGCACCATCTTCTCGCCCGCCTTCCGCAGCTGCAGCACCTCCATCGACGCCGGCTACAACCATTTCGATTCCACCTCGACCACCTTCTGAACCTATTGAACCAGAACCACACATAATACATAAAGCTACAGTGATGCGTGAGGCGGCAGAGAAGCGTCGAGAACAACCAGAGCCTGAGGACGAGGAAGAAGCAATCGGTGCCCTGTCACCACCGTCACACATCATACGCAAGCCTACACCGAGAACTCTACCTTCTCCAGCACCCGCGCCGGCGGCGCCGTGTCCTTCGCCCGCCCGCCCACCTTCGAATGCCCCGCATCCTCTTACAACAACACCTGAGCATCAGGTAGAGTCCCAGGCGCAATATCGAGCACCTGTTCATCGTGTTCAAACGCCGACAACGAGACACCCTGATCATCTGGCGCCAGGCCGACCGCCGGATACTTTCCCTGCGTCTCGTCCCCCCGAGCAATATCAAAGATATCAATATGAAACTAATTTGCCTGATAGTGGTAGAAATTCACACGGACCTCCAATTCCGTCTCCGCAGCCATCAGCGCCTCCGCGTAATAGTCCGCAAACATATGCAAGAATGACTGGATCTTTACCGCAGCATTCTACTTCCCGTTTGCGTGAAGCTGCCGTTCACAGTCAAGCAAATCAACGTTACCAGATGCCAGTAACGCAACCGCCGCCTCCTCATAATGATCGCGTTCCACCTATTCTACATCCTCAAGCGGTGCAAACTACACAACGGCTTGCATCTATTGACAGTCGTACATCACATGCATATTCAACGCTTCCACCACGTCGTGAACCAACTTCTTACTCGAGAGTAGCATCTCATTATGATAGACATCCAACCATACCACAGCGGAAGTTTGATCCTCAACAAGCCTACTCAGGTTATCGATCTCCAGCCGCGCTCCAACCTATACATACTCATAGAATAGACACACATCATCATCAACCACAATATAAACATGAAGGAATGGATGCTATAAACGCACATTATGTAGCGAGACAGCCGGAACGTATACCAATTGCATCACAAACTCACTGTCATGAAGTTACCCGTCTTCCGCCTCGCGTGGATTACCACAATAAAAGTCGGGGTATGGATTCCAGAAATAGTTATCATTATCCTTCACCTTCGTCATCATCGGTTAAGTTTGCACCAAGTGTGCCTGCACCAACGATACCTCTTGCTCAAAACAACTCTACGATACAGTCGAAACCTTTGTATCGGTCCGCGGCCGCTTCCAAGACTGGTTTCGATTACCCGCCAACTAATCATGTTCAGTCATCGCCATCTCGATCCGCAGTAAAACCTGGATATCCTAGCCAACAGACACGAATGACAGTGTCAGTGACTTCATTAGTGAACCAAATGAATCAAACGAAACAAAAACGGGAATCTCCACTTGATTTATCCGTTAAAACTGTTAAAAATTCTGCTGATTCTTCCACAACCCAGGATGATACGGTTGATTCAGTTACGTCAGAAAATAAAGCAGCGTTACAATCACGCACTGCTGTTAGTAGTAGACATGTCACTCCTGTTTCGAGTTTTGTTGCGTCTCACAAGGTAGATTTTGCACCAGATTTTGCCCAATATAGAGGAGAACGAAACACCGGGCATAGTTACAGTGCGCCTCCTCAATCAAGCCATACTATTAGATACAATGGAGCGTATGACTCTCCACAAGCAACCACTGAATCGTATCCTGGAGAATCTCGCCATCAAATGCAACCTGACCGTAATAAATATAACGGCCCAGTTGGTAGAACCGATTACATCCCTCGAATAGATCTCACTAGAAATGTCGTGGATGATCGTCATTTAGATAATAGAATTAGACATGATCGTCACTATGTAATAGAAGAACGCAAACGTCCTGCAGGGACAATTGTTAATAACATTCCGGAAAAAATTGTACGGTATGAGACCTGGTCCGCAGATAGTCGAATAGACAGAATAAATCAATCGGCACGTGAACAACACGATCTTATGCGTCGACCTGTTTACAGCTATGAAGACCACAAACGTTTAGAGGCTTACCAAAATGATCAAAAGCGATCTGCCGTTTCTAATGTATATCGTGAACAACCTTCTCATACGAGTCATAGATATTCTAATAACACATATCCGACAGAATCAGTACATCGTGAAATGAATGATTATCACGCTAATTACCATAATAAGAATCTGTCTGCAAATAGCCGTCATGTAATACAAAAAATTCCGAGTCGCAATAGAGACCCACATCCACCTCATTTGGATGTTAATACAGGAATACAGCCTGCTGACAAAAGAGTATTAAGCATTCTTAGGAACAGTTTAGAAACTAAGCAAACTGGATTTCAAGAGCAAGTTAAAGGAGTAAGAACTCTGCCAGAGCTCATTGTCATAGATGATGTTGAAGATTCTGTTATAGAAATAACTGATCTTACAAAAGAGACTGATGGTGAAGGGGCAGTAAAAAATGATTACAAACCTGTACCGAATCACATGGTTCAAAATTTAGATCATCATATCCAAATGCCTAAGGCTGTTGATTCTTTGTCACGGGATACAGACTATCAAAGATTCGATATGGTAGACGCAAAAAGAAAATCTCCTGAAAATGACGTCGCATCAAGAATACGAACTAAGGCTGAACTTAAGGTAATGCCACCATCACATGATAGCTCAGTTAAACCAAATCCAAAGTCTGACACGACGTCTTCCGACGTTGAAAAGGTGAAATTGCTACCTAAATCGCAAAAACAACACCTCTTTAATCAAATAAGGGAAGATAATTTAAGATTGGAATCTGTTATAAAAAGTGAAAAAAATGCAGTTGAACCTACGGTTCCAGAAGTCAAATCTGAGCCTATGAATATAGAAGAAATTGAAAAAGACGCAGAGGTCCCTATTAAAGCAGAAAATACTCTAGACAATCCCGAGCCAGAAACATCGCAAGCAACTCCTGATTCATCTCCTAAAGAGTTAGATATGGATTGGGCTAGTGCGTGTGATAACTTTATGGAACAACTTAAAAACGGTTGTCATAAGAAGAAGATACATAGAAAGCGCAATGATACCATTGAACCAGAAAATGAAATAAAAGTGGAGAATGCAATAAAATCAGACACACAGAATATGGAAGTCGCGGATACTGTTGTAAAAAGTATAATAACTGAAGGAATACCTGTCATTGAAATTAAACAAGAACCTATAGATGAAGATGAAAGTCCTGTTGTAAAGGAGTATAAACCAACAAATGTTATTAATGAAAGTCTTGTTAGTAAAAACAAGCAAGAAACCAAGAGCGAAAAAAATAAAAATGACAAAAAAAGTGACATAGACAAAGAAAAAAATAATAAAAACAAAGCCCATATGAAAGCAAAACATAAAATTAGCAAAAATGATATTTCTACAGAAATAGTCCCGGTTAAAACAGAAAAAGAAGAATCTGAGCAAATAAATACAGTAATTAAAGAAGAATCAGAATCTACTGACGACGATGAACCCCTCATCAAAAGTAAAATTCTTAAAGAAAAAGAACAGGAAACGGAGCGTCTAAAGTATCAGTTACTAAAAGATTTATCTGAAAAATCAGCATATGTCAAATTAGAATGCTGCGATGAACGTATGAATGTTAACACTGAGAAATCAACAGATTCTTCTCCAAAAGGAAAGGATGAAAAACCAAAGGCAAAAATTAAACAACGTTCACGACCTAAAGGACAGTCGGGATCGGTAGATAACGACAAGAAAGGAAATCAAAACCAAAATTACAGTTCAGATAGTGATGATGATGCACTAAATGTAGCAAGTCGACTCAGAGTACGTAAAACTTTGAAATTAGAAGATAATAAATTTTCAGCTACGAAGAGCCCGGTAAAATCTTCACCGTCAAAAACAAAAATTGATAACTCCAATTTATTCAATTGTTCTACTTCAATGCGCAAACCCGGTTTTGGTGATGGTTCAGACTTTCATCCGGGTTGGGAAGAAGAACTATACAGATATAAGAGGTCTCTTCGTATGCCTACTAGACTTATTGCAATCCCCAGGGGCCGCTCGGGAGGTCCATTTGTAAAAGGTTCTGGGGCTATGTTTACACGAGGCTCAACTTCATTACCCGATTTAGACCCAGTGCCTCTTTCACCTGCCCCCTCATCGGCACCATCAGCAGCTACGGATGATTTATACAGGAGGCCAGAGAAACTTGCCGTCGATAGTGACTTGGAATCAAACTCTAGTTGTTCCGCTGCTAATAGACACTACGATTCAGAAGCCTCAACCTCAACCGTTTTTTCAGCTACAAAAGTACGAAAGAAGGGAAGTTCCATTGTTGATGTTTTAATTCAAAAATATGGAAAAAAAGACGACACTAAAAAGAAATCAAAAGAAAAGGATGATAGGTTACCTAAAGTTATACCAAAAAGTTCGAATACTACAGAACTTCTACCGACACCAAGCTTAGGTTTGGTAAAAAATGGAAGCAAAGGAACTTTAAGCGCTAAGAAGCAAAAATTAATGGAAGACATTTTCTATTTAGGTGCTTTTAGAAAAGAAACTGTCACTGCATTTAGAACAGCTTTTATAAAAAATACAGATGGATTAATGGGTGCTACAGAGGAGTTTTCTCCTATAATCCTTAAATCTAGGACAAGGACTGAAAGTAGAGTTTTGAAACAACATGCAACGATAAAGGAGATATTTGGAGACGAACGACCGGCTTCTGCTCCACCATCTTGTACTGACGAGATCGTACAAGACACAGGAGAAGACAATCAAGAGATGGTGATAAAAAAGGAAGTAGACCAAAAGCCCAAGTTCAAACCTAAGAAAATAGTAAAGGATAAATTTAAAAGAAGGTCAAGCTCTATTAGGGATGGCCTTAGAAGTACTAAATCCTTAAAAAGAAACGACGCCAAGGGAAGATTGCTACGTTTGAAAAAAAGGAATAGTTTGATGAAAAATTTTACCACGAAACGTATGAAGGACTGTTCAAATAATAAGATTAAAAAGGATAAAAGTCCTTCTCCTGATGATAAGAGTAGCACTAAAGATGAAAGTAGCTCGCCCGGAACAACAGAGGGCCAAACAAAGAAGCGATTGAAACGTCTATTCGGTCGCCGGAAATTTAGTTCTGGGTTTGATTATATTAGAAAAAAGAAGAAAATTATACGTAGAGATGAGGCATGTAACAAAATACGCCGGCCAGCACCTAAGCCAAATCCCGAGTCCGTCCATGATATTCAAAAGGAGATTAAAGGGTGGTTCATTAACAAGAGCATCGGCGAAACGCACCTCCATCGCGCTGCCAGACTCGGATTCACGGTACGTATAGAACTAATTGGCAGTTTAATAGATTTCTATTATAATGTGTAAATTTTACTGTATTTCTTATAGGACTGTGTTGCGTTCTGTTTGGAGAAGATGGAATCGGATCCTTCAGCAAAAGACAATGCTGGTTTTACACCTTTACACGTCGCATCTGCCAAAGGTCATGTAAGAATTGCCAGACTTCTACTTCAGTATGGCGCAAACGTGTCGGCAGCAGCGCAAGGAGGAATTAGGTTCGTTTATACTTGTGAAATTTTGTATTGATTAGCGTGATATCTTTAAGTTGTTAAAAAATACGGAATTCTGATTACAGACCACTTCATGAGGCTTGTGAGAATTGTCACGTAGAAGTTATCCGTCTGCTTCTTGCGTATGGAGCCGATCCTTTGCTGGGCACCTACGCAGGACAAACACCAGAAGAGTTAGCTGAAGGCCACTCGGCTATACTTCTCCGCTTGCACATTGCAGATGTACAAGGACAGGCTATAGAACCATGGAGATTCCCTTCACCAGCTGATATAATTGGTTAGTAAATAATACATTAACGATCTAGTTTATTTTATCTGAGGATACATGTTTTTGTAATAAATTGACTGACTTGTTGGGTGAGTGGTTGCAAGCGCAACTGCCGATCGGAAGGTCTTGGATTCAAATCCTAGGTCGAAAAATACTACTTAATATTTTGTGATTTAGAATTTCTAGTAGTTACTCGGAGTCTAGATCTGTGCCCGATGTATGGCAATAGGCTTACAGTCCGTGAAGGTCTAAAGTAGTTTGTAATACATTTGTTCTGTGTAATTTTTAGACCGAGAAGAAATTGGCTGCGATCCTCTGTCCTCGCCGCCACCGGCCTCGCCACCACCGCCTCCAGATTCCATGATTGAGATACAATGCACAGAGGCTCCGCTGCCACCCTTCTATAGTTTGCGAACAGTACCTGGGCAGCCAGCTGACGGCCTGTGGTGCTTGCTGCAGGATGTCACAAATCTTTTACAGGTAAATAAAAATGTGAAAAAACAAGTATAACACAAACCCAACAACTGGATCACTAATCCTACGACATTGCGTACAAATGGAGATCTGAGTTTTGGTTGGGATATTTTACTGAAAAATGTTTATTATAATTATTTGCTATTAACAACAATCAACCAACAAATCATCATATTTTGTTGTCAGATAAAATCAAAAGAAAGTCTGCTGAAACAAATCCACTGCGGATCAGGGTCACCGAAGGAGTTATTACGTGAGATTCGCACTCAAGAATTTTTAGAAAGAGCTCAATGTCACCAGCTTCTTGGCGCCGGAGAGAAGGTCAACGTAAGGGCATCCAAGGTGGCGCTCATTAGAGTTACGGATAAACTCAGACAACTCCTGAAGATCGAAACCGTCCTTGTTAGCTGACATTAAATTAACGATTAGCTGGCTCAAACTTCGTAACCTTCTATTTTGTAGACCATTAGTTGGTGACAATTTTCACAGCATGAGGTACTGAATTTGTCCTACCTTAGTTTTTGAGACTCAATACATTTTTGACATAAGACAACTAATAAATAGCTGTATTTGGATACACTAGTGTATATTCCGTCACTGAATATTTCAGTGATAATTCCACAATTTTACGGAAACAAAATCAGATCATCACAATTTAAAGTCTAAAGATAAGATGCAACAGTCACACAAATTTGAATACTGTCCCCGTGTACGTACTGACAACAGTTCCAAGATCTTTATATTACGACTGAGTTATTTATATATGAAACAAGGATGTATCTCATTTAGGAACGAACAAAATATTATTTTTATGAGACTGTGTAATTTAAGGCAGCCATTACATAATCATTTTATTTACGAGTCAGTCAAGTTGAGTTGGGAGTGAGAGAAATTGTGTATTACATGTATGAATATTTTGTGTAAATAATGTAAATATGAATTGCTAGTGTAAATAACAAATCGTCGCTTTAAGTGTAAGATATTGTCCCATGGGTGCTATTTAATTTCGGTGTACGGTGATTATCTGGATAGTTAATGAATAGTTAAAGTGCTGCGGCAATTTGTTAATGTAATTGTTAATAGTAAATAATAAAAAACAGTTACCATAGTTTAATTTAAGGTGTTAGCATAATCTTGATCAAAGTGTGCAATAGTATATATGCATGTTTCATAAATGTTTTGTAGATGAATTTGTATTAAATTATAGATGTGCTGTCCGCTACATGGTTCGACGTAGCCTTACGGTAGCACGCGAACATTCGCACTGAGCTTTGTCTATCGCGGTGTGCACTCTAAAATATAAATGTCTGGATGTTACGCTTTTATTCGTAGAATCACTGTTACGTTACGGTGTGTACTATATTGTTTACATGTTTCTTTACGATTAAAGCTTAGACAGTATACAATTCTTTAGAAAGATATTTGTGTAGTTATACGCTAATAGATAGAAGATATCAGCGCCAGCCATACTACCTAGCTACCTACCAGTTAACATCACTGAGTCATAACAAATAAATTATTCAGATGAATGTAATTATCCTTTTAAATCTATTCCTTAGTTTTGTTTGAGATTATGCTATTAGATAATTTTTTCGATCTTTTATGAATAGTACCAACATATATTTTTGTTCTTTGTTATGTTTGATATTTGTCTGCCTGAAATATGTTTATTATTGTGTAATTATTTCTTTTTATTAAACCAAGTTATGTTTTTATTTATACATTTCTGTAAAAATTAGGCAATTTTATTGAAACATATTATGCATATCGCAAAAACTATTAACACTGTAAATAAGACTATTTGTAAACAGATTATTTTTTAACTTATTGTAACGCGTTACTGGAGTAATGCCAGCTGAGTACATCTCTACATTACTCGCTGGTGATTATTTATTAACACGCTTACTTATAGCATTTTGGAATTATATATGAACGGTAGAAGTTTCATATTCCGTAGTCTGAACCATGTTCCGCCCTGTGTTATTTCTTTATGGAAACCAGAAACAATTAAGTACATAATTAATCTGTGATGCAATAATGTTAGGTGGACAATTTTGTGCGCATGCGGATAAAATGGAATAAAATAAAACGAAAATAATTTAAAAAGTAATTTATACAATTGCTTATCTGTCGAAATAGAAATAAAATCTTCTACTACCTATCTGTTATTAGCAGTACCTACAATTTAAGTATTATTATAATGATTATTGACACGATATTTGTTGATAACCCGGAAAAATAAAGAAATTGATCAACTGTAAAATATCTATTTATTCTTTTACCCTATTGTTATCCATATAACCATTTTTCCTGTATATTGTACTGCTAGTGTCATTTTTCAATCTGGGCGAGACATTCATAGTACATAAAACGTAATGTCGCTTTTTGTTGACCTAAAAGTCGATCGTTAGCCCATTTCCCTCTTCGCGAAGCGCAGCGGATGTCCGGACCGTGGCTTTCGCCGAGTACTAAATGTTATCCCTTCTTTTTCTCTTTCAGTTTTTGTCGGAACTACTATACAATCTAGCAAGTGGTGGGCTCGCTCTTATCAACAGCATAATGTCCATTGGAACATAAAACTCAATAAGAGTCAATTCGGTTTTGATAGAAATGGAGTACAAATACAGAAGCGGACTAGATTTACACGTCGAATATGTAATGTCTAGACTTAAAAGTCGGTCTGCACTATCTTGTTCGTATTAAATTCATAGAGCTATTATAAATAGAGAAGGAAAGATCTACGGCTGCCAGTAAGCGGTAAGGTCCGACAGAAAGCGAAAAACGATCGCGATGCCCTATCTAGCTCTCGCTATCTCACTACTGACGCAAGCGCGGCAAAAGAAAAGCTTGTTTTTGAAATAATGAAATCACGCTGGCGCTACCTGTGCATGCGTGAGTAGAAAAAGACAAATAGGTAGCCTCATTTGCTTTCTCGTTTTTCGATGGACACATTTTAGGTTGGCTCTCCTACTCCAAATATAATAACTATAGTTGCCACATACATTTCGTATACTTAAGCTAATTTAATACACCCATGATTAATCAACATATTATATTACATACAACATATCTCACCTTTCATGTTCACTTTTTGTCTCATGATTGTCGTTTTGCTCATAGGTCCAAACCGTATTAGACGATTTCTTTTTTCATCACCAACATCATCCACTGCAGGACTAGGCCTCCCCCAATGAGCGCCATTGCACCCTGTTCTCGGCTTGTCGCATCCAGCATCTGTCTGTAACCTTTCACAGATCGTCATCCCACCAGGCCGGAGGGCGTCCTACACTACGTTTGCCAAGCCGCGGTCTCCACTCCAGAACTATACTTTACCTATCAATGGAGCTAATATTAAAATGCGCCTTATTATCTGCTTCTATTATTGCCAACACTTATTAAATATATAGTCATTTTCATATTTTAGCGTATTCATTTAAAAATTTGTATTTCAATGGAGCTAATATTAAAATGCGCCTCATTATCCGCTTCTATTATTGCCAACACTTAATAAATATATAGTCATTTTCGTATTTTAGCATATTCATTTAAAAATTTGTATTTCAATGAATCACATTTATTAAGTGTAAATTTTGACGTTATTCTGTATTCAGCCAAGATAATGTTTTCGTTCTTGTGGAAAAAATTAAAACGCAGTAAAATCAATATAATTTTACTGTAAAATCTTCTAAACAATCTGCTGATTTGTTTGATTTGAAAATGAAATTCAAAATATGCATCTAAATTATTTACAATATATTGCCTTTTTTAAATAATATATTTTGGATAAATTTGATGG
>DWDT01002069.1:0-14411 GCA_018245595.1 Microceris scylla | reverse complement strand
AAGTAAACATACCTGATGAAACGTGGGACTGTACCATACTCCTTCCAAGTGTTATCATAACCAAAATATTTTTTAAACATTTACATGACGTAAAATTATTTTTTAAAATTTTAATGAACTTCCCAACGATCGAGTATCATTTAGTTAAAAAGTTTTTTATTGAAGTGAATATTACAGAAAATATAATAATAATTTTAATTATGAAAATTAAATTGCTATATTTATTACTACTACCAAACGAAGCCGGCAGATAACAGCCAGTTCATATAAAAAAATAGGCGTGTTTATAAATATATTAACAAATATTTTCGCTTAGTAATTATTGATATTATTTGCAGCGAACGAACTCAAAGAGAGGATACTGCGATGGCAGCGA
Source organism: Microceris scylla (assembly GCA_018245595.1). Classification (NCBI taxonomy): domain Eukaryota; kingdom Metazoa; phylum Arthropoda; class Insecta; order Lepidoptera; family Hesperiidae; genus Microceris; species Microceris scylla. The sequence continues at coordinate 14,035 of DWDT01002069.1, read as the reverse complement.
GAAAAGAAAGCGTCAACATCGTCATTATAAGCGAAAACCAACCAACGTTAAGTCTGATGTATATAAATTGATACATTTATAAAGACTTGTCTGAGTTTCCAGCGGAACGGACTATTGTCCACGCGCCCGTGTGAATGTGAGATTACTCCTAAGTATGTTGTCCTAGTACAATTATTGTTACTCGTGTAAAGGTCGTTGCACAACGCTATAATATATACTATAGCTACACATATTACAATATATTATCTATAGTTGCGCTCGACTCGAGTGATGACACACGTAGCTATAATATATACACATATATTTTAACGTCGTGAAAATATGTGACCAGATATAGCAAGACATTATTGCCCAGATAATGTCAGCAAAGATGTTCTATAGTATAGCAAACGGTGTGTGGTAGTTTTCTATAATATACATTATGGCTCCGCTTGTGACGACCTTGAAAAAATTACTAGCGAAATTTGAGGCCAACTCGATACGAAACCGGATTACGGATTAATTTGTACAATTGAAGCAGCTATTTATTTAACATGAGAGTGAAAATGACAATGTAACGTTGAGTATTATTACATAGCCAAATTCCTCATTTCGATGAGAACTAGTTTTGCGATGGATGTGTGCTTTATTTCTCATTTACGTTTACGGACTGAATTGATAAATGAACGTATTTACAGGATAAGTTTGACTTGTAACGGACACCGTCCAAGGTCCTTAAATTACAGTCTCAAGAGTTTGTTAAGAAAAGGCCTTGCACGGATTTTTATCTAGTCCCGCTATCCCTACAGCACGAATGAGTTAACCTGCCTAGCCCGTAGACATGTGTAAAGGCTTAAACAATTTCTCATTTATCTGAATTGAATTAAATCTTAGTCGACACGTTACGCCTATTATGTATACAAGAATTATACTAATTGGACGCTTATGATATTTTTTATGCGTGTTTTAAACATGTTACAGTGTTTCATGTATGCATAATATGCTTTAATTGAATTATCAAAGAAAATAATGGAATGATAACGATAACGTCACATCACAAAAATCACAAGGAAATTCAACATTGGCTCATACAATACACTAATGTAGTATAAAATATGAACATTTAAAAATTTATTGCTCTGGGTGAACACTGAAGATGAAAATGATATCTAAATCACAAACAGAGGGCCTAAGTATACATACAGACTAGTATTTTTGTATTAAATTGTGAATCATTAGTAGTTACTCGAAAGTCCATCATCGAGGTGCTCGTTTATCATACACCTCAAAATGTATTGACACATCTGTAATGTTTGTGCGAAGTGTTATATATAAAATTAATTACTTATGCATTTTATAGGATAGAAAGTGTAAAAAAAATGTCATGTGTGTTTTGGAGAATTAGCCTTTCGTTAGGTAGTCAAAACCAATAGTCTATATTTAATATACTTCTTATCAAATATTTAGGGATTGTATGGAATGTTAATATGATGCAATATGAAGTTACAATGGTAACATATAATGCGATTAATCAGGGATTTTAATTACATACTGTGCACATAGTGATCTTAATGGATAGTTTATGTTAGATGACATTTCATACATATTGTCTTGTATTACAGTTATTTATGTGATTATGTTCCTTTATGTTAGTTGTCTCTGGAAATGGAATTTCAATATACTTTCTAGGAAATAATACCAATGTATATTGAGCATGTTATCAATGTTACAATTGCTTATTGTTGTATCCCAACAATATAGTTTCATTTCAGTCACTGCCAAGTTTGTCAATGTAGGATATTGATCAGGCATTCCCAAACGAAATCCATTTCTCTAAAATTATTTGGTCTCAATTGTATTATAATTTGACTTATCATATTTATCTTTACATATATTTTAAAGATTCTATAATAAATGTCTCTTATGTTGATATATCAGTAAAATATTATAAACAAATGCAAATGTTTTATTACTAAACGACACATTCTAAAGATGAAATAATATTTGTCTTAAAACCTTTACATTTTCAATTATACTCTATTTCAATAAAAACACTCGGAAAAAATTTAATATATATATTTTGTAATATAATGTTCACTTTTAATTACTTAATAATTATTGTCAAACTTTATAATAAGTGTGAAAACTTACATTCAAATATATAAAACGATCCATTACAATAGGTATGAATAATTAAGATATTTATATTACTCATAGAAGAGGTAGTAGTTGAGATTTCATCTTAGTGAAGGTGTTTTAGTTCAAGCAACTTTTTTTATGCTGTCGCAAGAAAAACTGTTTAACATATGTATAGATGTTGGTACATTATCAACAATCTCTGGTCACACAATATATTTTTAAATTCAACTTCCTGTTAATTTTCGTCACACAAGAATATTATTATAATGTACTCACGAAAAGAATCTCATTATTCTCATTTTAACTTGTACAATAATGAGTACTTTGAGTCATATCAATATTTTTAACATACCTTGAAATCATTTATTTTTATGCAACACATGGTTGGTCGGGTGATTATTAAATTGTTATATAATATCAGAGTTTTAAATAACTACTATAGAAATCTTGTAGATAATTTTGTATTTGCCAGGCAGCTGCCATATACTTGTAAAGTATGCATTACTGAATGACATAGCATAACAATAATATTTAAAATCTTGTCATGAAAACAATAGCAATAAAATTGCAGTTAAACATTTCTAGAACAAGAACCTTTTAAAAGCATTACAAAAGTAAATACCTAACATCCAACTTATAGTTAAAAAGATAATCTTTGACACATGTTGTAAAACAAAAAGCTGCAATATTTTAAATGTTAAATCATTTATTTATTGACAATACACTAAATAACTAGGAATAAATTAAAACAGACATATACACATTTTAACTAATATTCACTTTTAATAAACACATTTTACATTTTTTTTACATAATATATTCACTTTATAAAGCTGAAACTTGATCATCAAATTGCAATGCGCCTGACATTGAGAAATGTTTAGTCAATATTCCATGTAATTATTATTACAATTTCGATCATTGAATATGCAATATTTACAATCATTTTTTGCAATACTTTCACTGGCATATATATTTTTTACATCTCCAGTCTGATACCCTTCACAAACAATTAATTTATAAAGAGCTGTGTTTAATGACCACAAACATCCTATAGTTATGAATTATTTTCTTACATTAATCCATAGTACTATTGACACATAATATTATGGACAGAAAAGCCATTAATTCTTAATTGAAAAGTCTACCCAAACTCATTGCAATCCAATTAACAGGTTGCATATCTTGAGTGGTATGTTTATTTTATAAAAGTAACAAATGCTTAACTCTGCAAACTTACTTTCATTATAATTAGTAACTCTTATCATTAGACTGTTGGACATGGGTCTCCTCTCACAATGACATTGGTTAAAGCCATAGTGTCTTCACAAGTATACATTATGACTCTGTTATCAGTTAACTATTTCAGAAGAACCTGCAGTATACAAACTAACAAAAAATTTCAACAAAAACTAGTTTTTTCGACAATTTTTTACAATTGCTTTTTTGTCGATGGTTCACGATGATTGAGAGCTGTATTACATGAGGTTATACCATACATAAAATCATTTTCATTATATTTTGTGACCCAGCAGACAACAGTAATTCAAGGATCTTTATAAACATTACATCATTGTAATCAGTTTTATTTTAACCATCGTCTAACTACAACTATTAAGTATTTCATAAGCATTACACATATTAGGTATACAGGAGGCACTTACATCAATGTGACAGAAATATAAGCTCAGTAAGTACATTCTGGTGTATGAACGATAGCAATTGTAATACTATCTCAACAGGAATGGCAACCTCTGAGCAAACAAACATGATATCATATACAGCATGCCAAAGTAAAAGTTCAATCTGGCCGTTTGTCGGGGGACATATTGCATGGTCTCAGGGCATCTAAATCTTCTCTCTATCTCAAATGCTCTTGGGAGAGTTAACATTGGCAACAGGAACCAAAGAGAACAGCGGACTGACACCACAACAAACATTATATAGGGAGTGAATAACAAAAACGCATACAACAAATATGAAGCTGTTCTTCCAATTAATATAGCCAGTGTCACGATCTCAGCTTTGCTGTCAGTCTCGAGGTCTCTTGTATTATTACTATGTAAAATTGCCTCAGTGTTCAACGCTAAAGGCACTGCATAGTAAATTATAGGCCAATCAACTCTCCCGGTTTGGGCCAAGAAAGCAAACACCACTGAAACAGGCCCAAATATGACTAGAACCAAAATATCACCGAGAGCTATATACTTCAAACCAATGCCTCCTGTATACAGAAATGACGATGACAGGCCACCAAAATACACTAGCGCTAAGTGTTCCATCCTTGCTGGTGACATGATAACTAGCAGAACAAAGAAAGCACAACCGGCCATGTAAAGTATAGCTCCCAGAGACACAACTTCATCAATGCTTAGAATGTGATCCACAAGAGTCCTGTCGTCTGATTTTCGATTGTCGATGCCTTTGACGAAATCGAAATACGTATTCACAACATTACCTGCACCATGCACAGGGATAATTGTACACAAAGTTAAAAGTAAAGTGACCCAACTGAACCCGCTGTCGCCAGGCAGTCGGTACGCCAGCGCGGCGCCCAGCAGTGTCGGTAGAAGGCTTCCGCTGAGAGACCACGGCCGCAGCGCCAACACATACGTACGCACTTTCATCAATGGGTTTCGTGCTGGCACTGTCTCTTCCTTTGGCTGTTGCAATAGATTTCCTTCTGCGGTCGGTATATCCGCATCTTCTCTTTTATTAATACGGTCCACTGTCATTTTTACAGTTAAAACTTTACTACCTATAAGTTTTAGGTAACCTCTTGTAATAAATCTGTAATTATTTAAATGCGCACCAAATACGTATAAATACTCATCATACCGTTGTATAATTTACGCTTTTTCTTCGATCAATCCAGTCTAAATATGTGAGTGTAGTCACTAATTTTATTACTTATTTGAATTATAAAATAAACAATCCCTACTACCGTTACTCAATCAAATAAAATTGGGCTAAAATGAAACGTCACATAATATGACATAAATTATTTGACGACTTGTCATTTTGTTGTCACTTAGAGTCGAGATCCACTTGTTGATATGAATGTCGTTATAAATAGTCGCTTTAATGATCATTACAAAAATAACAAAAAACTAATTTACTATGTTTATTTAATCCTGCCCTACCACACATTGATTGGAAATCCAATAAAATAATAGCATCCTAGAGTGAATATCATTTGCAATTGAATGTTAGTATTTTGTTATAAAAAATTTAAAACTTTGACATCGTGATTGACATTGTTGACAAGTAAAAATCTACCCAAAAGTAGCATTAAAAACACTTGTTGAGTTGATCCGTATTAAACATTAGCAAAGAATTTATACCATATTATAAATAAAAGTAAAGAAGATCATATATAATTCACAATAATACGAAATGTAAGTATTGTAGTGTATAATTTGTGTTGTTGTCGTAACATATTACACATTTTAAGGTTATTTCTGTTTGCACTGCAATGTTTACAGTAACTGTTAATGAAATCGTGTTTCAGTGTATTTAATGACATTTTTCACAATATTGGATTATCCCGTCAGTTTTTTATGGGTTAGGTAGAGAGCACGATTCCTAAGTATTTAAATCCTCACACACTTGACGTGCTTCTTTTGCTATAACCTGTCTATTCATCTACGCACGCCGATATCAGAGGCTTTACGATTTAATTATTACATTTACGGCAATAGCTTTATGTTATTTGAGTGATCTAATGATTATTGTTTGTTGAAGGTACCAAACATTTTACTTATCCTTTCCTCCATAATATAGGCCCATAAGTGTGGCAAAATAATACCAATGTAAAATTTTACCAATTAGTTTCATTATGATTCTTATTGTTAAATAAAGAACACATACAAAGCTGCAGCTTAGCAGCTTGTTGTGCTATATTTCATTATTATCACAATATCAAGGAGTTGTCTGAAAGGGACATAATAAAACATTGATTCTGAAATTTTGCGTAAACTTTAATTGTAACAACATTACTTTACATAAAACATAACTTAAACTTGTTCCAATACCAAAATGAGTATCTATAAGCAATTCCCATCTCGCATGCCTAGTTTGGGCATTAAATATGAAAATACCCTTTGGCCCTCTCCAACTGTCCTATGTTCAGGTCTTATGCTTATCGTGATGGTTAAAACAGATTGATGAATCCATTAAACCATTAAATAAATGAAAGAACAATTTGCTTGTCACCTAGTTTTCTACTGTGAAGTGCTCAAAGACAGAACTGTATGTGCTTATTGTTTAGTTTGTCATAGGCAGTGTTTACAATATGAGTTGTTGGTTGATATGCTTTGCTATGAACCTTAGATTTCAATGATGAAATTACCTAGTTGAGATTAAAATTGTCTTCTTACCTTATATCTCTCTAAAAATAGTATCAGTTGTGCCAACCAATAGACATAAGAGACTGCTATCCAGAAAACAACAAATTGTGCCTGTATTTATTATTATTATTTATTAATCTCTAAGAGTTAGGTAGAAAAGCATACTACACTCCTGTTTCATCAGTTACAATTATATCCCACTATTGTATGGGTGTTGAGCCTAATGACATGCAACAGGCACAAATCCAGACTACTACTACAGATATTTAGACAGAAACAATGATGAAAAATTTCAACACAGAGAAATCCTATACTACCCAACCAGGGGTTCTATCCCAATACTTCTCTATGGCAGTCAAGCTGTATTCATATTCTCTATAAAGCATAAGCCAATGACTATGTAGTAACACTCTCCAGGGCCATGACAATTATTACTCACTGTAAATCTTAGGTATTTAATCAGTTGACAGGTGTCATAGATTAATTGCATTAGCATAGCATTAGCTTTCAGATTTCACCCCTCTGTACCTTATTGAGTAATGATAATGCCAATATTGTTTAAAAGTATGTTGATTTAAAAGTATATTTTTATGTATATTGTTAAAAATTTTGTTTTTTTTTTTCGTTATGCATATGATGTTCCTTAAATGTTAGATGATAATTTAAAGGTGTTTTTATGTTCTTCTAGCTAGTAAATATCATAAATTCTATTTTTCAAAAGGATTTCTTAGTATTCTGGAAGTTTTAGTTAGTACTTTATTATATATTATTTGAACTCTTTTATCAAATTTATTTTCAAATATAAAAATTCTTAGAAACACACTATACTTAGAAATACACTTTTTTAACACTATAAGTTTATTTTGAAACATTTTAGTTTTCTAAAAATGCATAATGAAGTTTTGTAATAGCAATGGAACATTTATAAAATTGTACTTTCTTAAAACAATATCAATGTATTTGTCCAAGAGGAACATCAGTAGTCTTTTCTAATACAATCACAGTATTTTGGTCTCTGTGGAATACTGTAGTTTTGAATGTATTATTTCAAAATTATTGCTGTTAATTCTTAGTCATAACTGCTATTGCCGCACCTTTAGCCGCATCCCCTCCAGAAGTGAATTCTAAGGGCAAACTATAATAATGTTCAACGGCTCTTTGAAGGACAGCATTTCTTGATAAACCTGACCCGTTGCCAACAATTCTTTTTATATTTGCAGTTCGCAATATTTCCTTCGGCATCATAACATGTAGATTATCAATTAAGCTGTCACATAGTGATTTAAAGACTTGTCCTAAATTAATATTGGACAGGTCAATGTTTTCAACTGAAGCCTTTGCTGTTGGGGCATGTCTTTCGCCTAATAGAAGCGGAGTGATTTTCATAGTAGTTTCAGGGGCTTCTAAACCGAGTGCAATAATCTTCTCCCATACTTTTGACTGTGGAATAGGACATCCTAATTCTAACATCCACTGCTGTAGCATTTTTACAAAGGTTGCAAGGACATTGCCACCATTTAGTGATGCTGCTACCACCAAGTAATTGCCATCAAAATATGGCAAGTGTTCAATGGTGTTACAACCCAAATTTGTAATTTTATCCACAACAAAAGCAAGTTGAGCTGAGGTGGAAATGTTTAGAACGGCATCTTGTTTGTTTTCTAAAGTGGCTAGAATTGAACACTGCAGGTCGCCCAGTGCTGCACCTACCAATGTTCCTTCTGGTATTCCATTCCAAGACGAGTTCAACTTCCCAGCAATTTCACCATTCTTAATAACCTTTGGAAGCAAATTTATAGGAAAATCTATAGTCTTCAAAATGTCTGTGTTCCACTCATATTTTTCTGTGTTAAAGTAACCCCAGCTGGCAGCATTCTGGTCTGATGTGATTGGTATATCCAAATTACAAAGCATAGCAACTACAAAGTCTTGCACAGTTGCTGCATAATTAAAGTGTTTTAGTTTCTCTGGCTTATGTTTAAGCATCCATATAAGTGTAGCAACTCCATAGCCGGAATAACAATTTAAATGTGAATCAGGTTTCGGCAATGAGTCTAAAAACTCTGGTTTACATCTAGTATCTTGCCAGGTGTATAATGCAGACATGTTTTCCCTTATTGCTTCAAAACGGATCACAACGCCATCTTTTTCAACAGTCTCCCATGCGCTGTAAAAAAATAAATTGAAATAAATTTCCACTCTGTTAATTACTTTGTTGTTCTTTAATTACACCTTCAATTAAATAAAAATAAACGTACCCGTTGTTCCACAGAACGACACCGTGCATTTGACCGCAGACGCCAATTTTCGTGACATGTCGTAAAACATCTCTGGGCAGACGTGATACACAATAATGAACAGCTGATACTATTTTCGGAACATCCTGCTTGTTGCCTTCTATCCCTTGATCGCTGGGAATATTCGCTGCGGTATCCTTAGTTTGTTTCGCCACTATTTCCTTTGTAACGGGATCGTAGACGCACACTTTCACAGATGTAGTACCGATGTCCATGCCAAGAATATATTGTTTTTCTGCCATTTTTCAAGCAAAACTACGTGTGATAAGTATCACAATCAGAGCGGTTGCAAAAGTATTGTTTATTCCGAACCGGTGAATGCCGCTACGCTTTGATTAGTTTCATTAAACTGTCTGTACTCGCTCCGCGCTGCGGCACTGGCGTTGCAACCTGAAGTGGGAGGCGGGCTATCCGGACGCCGGTGGCATTACGCCCGCCCGCGACACGCGGCGCTGTCGAGTTACGTAAAATATTGTGGTTAGGTAGGTATGTCGTATCTCATCGGCTCGTAGATAATAATGGTTATCGCGAACTCAGTAGTTCTGAGACTTTACTAATAAACTCAATAAAGGAATTTAATAAACCTTGAGTAGCTCACATATAGCATGTTTTTTTCTTATATGTGGTAATAAATATTTATTTCAAAAGATAAAAATGCATATTATGGTAATTGATTACAGCGGAGCCCACGTAAGCTAGTAGATAACGTAAAATTTGGACAACTGGTTTCTTTTATGACGTAAATGATACTAGGAGGGGAGTTTCAGAAATACAATTAGTAGGGCGGTAAAATAGGGCGTGAATTTAAGTAAAAAGTTGCGAAATAGTTAGTGACGTCTTCAAGTAATTAATATAAAAGGCAATATAGAGAAGACACTACTACATTTTGCGATAAGGACACGTAACTATTTCCAGTTTTAATCATTAGGTTTGAGTAGTATTTTATTGTACTATTAATAAAAACATATGAGCGTAGTGTTGAGCCATTACTTCAGGTTCTTAATTTTAATATTCAATAGAAACAAAGGAAAATCGATACGTTATTTAATATAAATGCTTATTTAACGTATGTGCATTGTGCTGTACATTAAACCGGTTCATTGCGAGTATAATAAAGTAATGACTTAATGCCGTTTGTAAATGATAATTTTTGATGTCGCCGAGCGTTTTGTTTTAATTTTGTTGCTTATCGCTAAATACAAATGACTTGTGCATGTATAATATGACTAAAATGACGTGACAATAAATGACGAACTGAATTACAAGAGCCTGGTTATTTGTTTTTCTAAAGCATTTCAACTTTCATAACATACAAAGTTCATCATCATTATCATCAACCTTTTTTTTTGTTACGCTTTTGAAAATGGGTCTCGTTTTAATGTTTTGATTTACGCGCCTTAAAGTGCAGTATGAATAGCTCTTAGATGTGTATTTCTCGTCAAGATTTTCCTTCACTGTTACGACTATTATTAATACCTGAAAGTTATTAAATTGACTGCCTCGTTGGTCGAGTGGGTGTAAACGCGACAGACGATCGGGAGGTCCTGGGTTCAACTCCCGGGTCGGGTTCTATTGGATTTTTCTAATTTAGAATATCTAGTAGCGATTCGAAGTCTCGATCTGTGCTCGGTGTATAGCAAGAGGCTCATCGTCTATTCCATCGGGATGTTTATTATAAAGTTATGTCGCCATTATATAATTATGCCAGGTTCTTTACGGCATAGCCAGAGACTAGAGAGTACCGAATATCTTTACCTTTAGACACCTGACGTGCTTCTTCTACGTTCCTTGCTCTCTCTTTATATTATTGTTATGCACAGTTAGTAATATTAAACTAAGTAGTAGTTTAACAGAAAAAACGGTTAAGTGAAGTGTTACTAAGTAATTAATGTTTTAATTTCGCATCATTCGAAAGATATGATATTGTCGTGATAACAGTTGTAAACAGTGACGATATCTTTTATTACTACATGTTTACCTGATATAAATTAATTATAATCTATATTGATAAAATCGAGACCGGAAAAATTTTAAAAATATGCTAAGATTCGTACAAGTTACTGTGTCTATAATCGATCCATTTATCTTTCCACTATTGGAATATCGATCTCCTCTAATATTGAAAGGGCTGAGGCCAGTCTGCCACGCTTAATTTCAGTCTGCCAAATTTAATTTCAGTCAGAAATGCTCTGAAAAAATCTCAGGCCAAAACTATTTTTAACTGACGAGTGTGTTTGTAATAAAAGTAATTCAGGATCGTAGCCATTGGTAATTCTCAGTCTCTGCTTATTTTTACGAGAAATAGATGAATTTATAACAATTTTATTGTAAACAGTCGTTATCAGTTGGATTGTTTATCTGGTCTAGTTTAAAGTGTTTCTTTTTTCGTGAGTTTTTTTTTTCATATTTTTTCCGAAACTTCTTCCAACAATTGTAACTGCCCGCAGGTTTGAATGTAAGTCCATTTAAATAAAACAAGTTTGCCGTGCATAAATAAATAATGACATCTTCCTAACCTATAAACTTAAAAACTACGGTACTGGTTTTCATCGATCTAAATTTGTGAGGAAAGGTGGCGATAAATGTTTTGTGTTGACATCTGCGCACATCATGCCAAACGGGAATTTATGTTCTTCATTTTTACATGTGTAGAAATGTTTATTTACGTACACGAGGTGTGTGAAAATTCAGAGATCACGTGTTTTTGGTGATTCCTGCATCTGTGTTTAGTTTGGTTGCAATATATTTTAACCTTCCAATAAAGGTTACCATTCGTATGTTTTGACAGCAAGTCGTATTTTTTATCGAACTGTAACAATTTCGGTGTTTGATTATTGTATGTTGCCTGGAAATTGTTTAAAGTAATTGTATACAACTTTTTATAAATATCTTACAGCTATTTTAAATTCATTTTCGCTATTGTACCTTTAAACGCATTAACGTAGTTGTATTATTGCTTCCATAATCCGTATAATAACTACTAGCTGACCCGGCGAACTTCGTACCGCCTCATAAGTGTTGTTTGAAAGATCTGAGCATACAGACAGGGGAAGCGACTTCATTTTATACTATACATACATTATAATAATTAATAATATTGAACTTGCAGTATGGCTAAATGCCGCCTACGATGCCCAAACCCGCATGCCTAGCGTGAGGATTATGGGCAAAGTCCTTTCAGGAGAGGCCTATGTCTAGCAGTAATTTTGAAAAGCTGATCATGACGATGAAAGTTGCGAGATTTTAAACCCATTGCCTAATTTTGGTGAACAGATTGAAAGTAGTCTCACTACAATTTATGTTGTGTGAATCTTTCTTTATTCCTAACTAATATATGATTGACTAATTATAATTATAAAAGAAATAAATTTACGTATCTATTTTTGTTACAGTATCATGGGCAAAAAGAACAAAAAACGTAACATTGAAGAGCAAGTCGACGTTAACTCTTCAAATATTAACAACAAGAATACAAAGTTAATAAATAATGAGTCAGGCGTCAATAATATAGTGACAAGTGAAAACGTTTTTAAATTAAAAAGAACCAAGACAAAGACAAAAGATAAGGATGGTAAATTAATTAAATCAATCGATAATAAAAAATCAAATCAGATTGCACCTTTGGTATTAGGAGCTAATTCAGATCTAGACACAAATAATGATAATAATTGTGAAAAATCTAAAAAGAGAAAACATACTATAGCAAACACAGAAAATGACGATGATCAGATTATTCAACACGAAACAAATACTGGCACAAATAAAAAGAAAAAAGTTAAGAAAAATAAAATTAACGTTAGGGAGAGTGTAATAAAAATTGTAAATGATGATGATCAGATTACTCAAGAAGAAATCGGTACAGATAGAAATAAAAAGAAGAGAGAGAAAAGTACATCGCAACACGAAGTAAATGCTGATGACTCGCATGAAAAAACAGATATTAGTACCAAAACAAAAAATAACAAAAAATGTAAGCAAAAAGAACTAGAACCTGTTCAAAATGGTGATACGCAATATGAAGATAATACTGATATCGGTAAAAAAGCCAAAAAGAAAAAGAAACGAAAGATTGTAGAAGAGGAAATAATTAATGATGAAGATATTGACAAGTATTGCGAAGAATTAGATGAAGTACACAATAAGCAATATGAGGACTGGGTTACCTTAATAGAAAATAGTTTAAATTCAAATAAAAAAGCTAAAGTATAAATTTCTTGTTATTACTGTATTTATCAAATTATATGAAAATTTCCAAACTGAACGCTGGTTGGAAACCGGAACTAAAATAATATAATAGTTTTTTATTTAGTATTGGCCAAATGCTAGCCTATACTAAATAAAAGAAGGTAAGTGTGAAAAAACCTTTTGTAAAATCTTACAAACGAAAAGTATCTGAGTTGGTTTCGTACATGGAAAACAAATTTAGTCCTGAAATTGTAAACGAAATCACAGAGCTGAAAGTATTATTGAGTGTAACCAATAATGTTATGTCATTTGGACTTGACAGCTGCCTGTCTGTTACGATAAGCATCTATCTACGTCGTACATGTACTCTTCATATATTCAAATTAAAATCTCTGTTAATCCGATATACTTTTATCATTTCTAGCCAATACCCTTCAATCGGGCCAGTTAATTAATTTGTTTCCTTATTTCTTTAGTTTTCCGTTTCGTAGGTATCCGCCGTAAACGTCACAACGCCTCGCTCATGTTCCAGGTACTTTCAGATAATATTTACACCAAACTGCCACTTTATTTTGTATCTTTTAGGAAAATTATTATCGGACTTGATTTCTTTGGAACAGCCATAGCCTTGGAGGTAACATTATCCTAAATAGTAAAATTTTCACTATGGCTTTGTTCATAATATTTTTTCGTCTGACTTATACAAAGCCTATACTATAGATATTACATAACATCACGCCTGTAATTCCCTAGGAGTAGGCAAAAAAGTAAAGTACACTCGTTTACACCTACACGTTTCACCAGTTACGCTTACGTCCCGCAATGGAATAGGTGGCAAGTCTATTTCTATACACCGGTCACAAATCTAGACTTCGAGAAAAGATATCTAGATTAATAGAAATTATGAGAAAGATTTTGATATTATTTTACAAATTCCAATTCACTTCATCTTATATCTAAAAATGAATGTTTGTATGTATGCTATCGATTAACTCAAAAACTACTGTATCGATTATTATGAAAATTGGTATATATATGTATTTTTCCACGGAGAAGGTTTGTGTAATATGCTCATTGATGCCACTC
>DWDT01002068.1:0-14418 GCA_018245595.1 Microceris scylla | reverse complement strand
AAAAACTACTGTACCGATTATTATGAAAATTGGTATATTATACTATATGTATTTGTATGTTGGCGTAGCAACGCGCGCCGGGTACAGCTAGTTATCTATAAAAAGAGTTCAATTGCATTTCAAATAAAATAATATTTACGGATTTCTATATTAATACAATATACGTACATTAATGATAACTTTATTCATTGGTATTTTTTTAATTTTCCAACATGTTGTAATAACATTGCCTACAAAATGTTGAGCAATCCGAATGCAACAAGCCACGCTACCTACCTACATCTTTGGTAATAAAGTAAGTAACATGTCCACTATCCACTGATAACGTACGGATCAAAGAAGTTACAATGTTTGACGTGTAGTTTTAGAATTATTTTTGTATCATACGGCTATTGTGCAATCGGCTTAAAACATGACTCACAAAAATCCTTCGTCGGTGTGTTTATCAGGGTGTCTATATTTTGTGATATTATTTTCCGCCATGCATCCAAAAAAAAAAATCGACGTTGATTTAGCGTGGCCTTTTAATTGAGGTGTCGCTCGTGAACCGTAAATAAAATCTTATACATAGTAGATATATTTACTGATTAGGAAACTGCAGGAGACTGTTTTTTCCATCCATTATCTTTTTCTTTATCTATCTTTAGAGTTTCTCACCTTCAAGGCAAACAAAATGTGGGCAATAGTAGGTATATCACCAGATATATCTCAAACAAATGACTATCACTCAAGATGCTAAAATAAACTAAAAATTACATATATGTATAAACATACATAAGCATTCTAATTTAAGTATATCACGAAGCACGTGTCTGATGTCTGGCAAAGCCCACTTAGCCATTAGACGTTAGGTATTTGAACGTTATCATGATGATAGGAGACCCGTGTTCAACAGTAGAACAATCATGTACTCGATAACGGTGATGATGAAATCACTTATAAATATAATTATGTCTATACGCAGTCATACATTTATTTAAGCCGAGGTATATATGCCAGCAGTGGACCGACTCACAATAGAACACAACAATATCAATCACGGGAACGCCACTACCAATATAAACTGCGAGTCATCGACCCCACCTTATCAGCGGTTATCACGCGATGAAAACTGCTCTTGGCAGAGAAATTTTGCTATCGTATAGCGAAGATAATATGTTGATAATAATATTATAGCGGTATACAATATATGTATATTAACAAGTCATATTCACGATAACAGTCAAGTGTCAATGATTGTCCTAGAGCAATCTATCATACTTGGTGCATAACAGTATGTACCTCGTTATATACTGCTTTAAAGAGTGTGGTGCTGAAGCTGAATCGTAATTTATGAGGCGTTATAGCTTAATACATAAAGGTAGCGACGCATGTGTTTGTTAACATGTAATGCTCCAGTGTTACCTGCGGTCGGAAGTTTCTGTCTGTCGGCTGTACTAAGGCACTTTTAGATTATTCATGGTTATGTGCATACCAGTTCCATAGTATAATTGAATCGTTAAATGCATTTGGATATGTCGACAAATGTCTTTTGCAAAATTGTGACATCAGATGGAGTGCGTCTCTTTAATAATGTCACAAGTTTAAAAAAAAATGCCAGATGCGGAAATGGATTATAATCTAAGTTATTAAAATTAACATATAAGTTATAAGTGACTATTGTGTTTTAACATTATGAAAATTAAGGTTTATTAATCTTATAATACAATAATTAGTTAAATAGCTAACAATTAGAGATTATTCTATAATTATTTATATATCAATTCTATTACTGTGCAAAGTATGAGCTGAATAATTATATTAAAGTACATTATATGTATATTATAATAACGCAATACTTCCTTATTTATCTATGTATGTCATAAATATTACGTTAGATACAATAAAAACTAGTAAAAACCTAGAATACGCGTTGATTTTTATTATAATTGTTATTTCGTTTGTTTTTATAGCCAATTATTTTCGTCAGGTTACTGGCCTAAATTCTACATAGAATGTGGTATTTTGCATATGTGTATGTATGTTTATCATTTTGGTATGTGGAATATTTGCTGAAACGAAAAACATAATATTTTCTACTGTAGCTAATAAAACACAATGGCGTGTTGCGTACCCGTTTTGCGAAAAATTTTCATAAAGCAGGAACCACTGCTACGTACATTCTCTTGTTATTAATATAGGAAGCACATTTACAAATTAGTTAAAAGTAACATAAACATTAAGTTTTTACAAACATGACATGACATATGACAAGTAGATCTCTAGGTACACAAGTGGACAATATCAGAGAGACCAACGCGTGGAATGAGTTTATTGAATTGCCAATAAAAACGAAGACGCTCACGGTGTACATTTTACATGTTTTTATTTTTATCTTGTAATCGAATTGCGACTGCTTTGCGAAACGATGAACAAAATATCATTAGACAAAACTGTAAGTGATTCGTTATGTATATTGGTCAATCGTCACAAACGTTATTGAATGAAAGAAAGAAAAAATAATGTAATAGATGTCTACAATACCATACGTCTATATGTATAGAGACATGGACATTAAATATCTGCGTCTTATCTGAACTCATACTCATATATTGCAATGCGTAATACTATTATTTATTGTGCAACCGTGGATTGATTTCATTCGCGTCAGGTGTCAGCGCTCTCTCGTTTTCTGGCGTGTTAGACCGGAACAACACATCACGAGTACTGATGAAAATAGGTACGACGGTGGCAACTGCGTACTTGAACCCTGTTAAGGGTTCTCAGCACGCACCAAACTGTTATTCCTTGATTGCGTGTTCGATATGAACGCACAGCAATCGGCGGAATTTCAAAACATGTCGAGTAACCAAAGGTGCGTGCGCAACAAATCATTGGAGCTTAAATGTAGAAAAATACTTTGCGTCAAGGAGTTGTTTGAATTTGCATAACAGTGACCTTTAAGAAATCATAAAAGAAAATGAGTTTTTAGCTACGGGAATGCAGGCGCCATTCGTGACAACGACTTCAACAATTACATATGCCAATAACGAATTCCTATTGCTTATACATGTCGTAGTTAGACTACCCGGATGTATACAACTAAATGAGACAAGTGCAAAACATCAAAACCTGTTCCGTGCGCCGTTTCCGAACGAAAGGTCGAAAGCTTTGGCCGATGGTGGGGGCGCCTGCGTCCATCGGCCGCTGCGCGCGAGTTTTCACTTTCGCCGGCCGATGCCCGTTTAGACAGCCTCGGCACACTTAGACTGTGGGTCAAGGTCGTTGGGCAAACGATGGCGTACCTACACCAGTGTCGAATAATTCCAAAGGAGACCCTGGTGTCAAAGTTACATGCAAAAAAAATTCGTAAACTTGCAATGACATTTGGATTAACAATGATACAATAGCTTTGAAAATATTGTGGTGTTTTCAGAATCAAGTTATGAATGTGTTATCGTTAAAGTATTGCAGGAGGAATTTGTATACCATCAATAGATAGAAATAGAAAAACGAGCGTTCATAATATTAAACATTTTTAAAATTATCCCCTCATTTCAAAATTATATACCCCTATTAAAATCACATTGTTACAATAGTTGGAAAGTTTATTCTGATGAGAGATCTAGAGAGAAAGGCATATGGTACCGTACGATCCAGCCATATCCATTAAGGTACTCATGGATAGATAATAGAGTACTAAATAGAAGTGAAGTGGTCACAGCCTTGCGACTGCGATCTGGACACACTCCTTGTAATAAATTTGCGTATATGATGCGTAAAAGTACGACTCCAAACTGCCTAACTTGCAACGTAGTTGATGATATTTACCATATTCTGATGGAATGTGTACAGAATCGTAACGAGCGGTACAATTTGTTTCCCAACTTGTACCTGATTGGACACTGCAACAGCATGCTCGCAGAACCGTTGTCTGCTGTGGCTAAAAAATTATATAATCTCGCGTTCAGAAGATAAACTAATAATATTTCGATTCTTTTATGTTTCCTATATTTTTATGTTATGTTTTGATTATTTTAGTATGTTTGTAACCAGGGCGGCATAATCGCACCAGCGATAAAGCCTTTCCATCTTGAAATAAAAAAAAAACATTGTTATTAAACGGATGGTAGCTAGGTCGCCTAAATAGCAACATTATTGCTTAGATGGCAGCACCGACGTCTTTAACCTTTCAAACACCGTCTAACGACAGCGTGAGTCACCGGGGGGCAGTTGAACCCCTGAGACTGCCCGAGTAAGGAGAGAAACCTCGGGGCTCGTAATCTCACACCCATGCGGCGAAACCCGCCGCGGCGTACGAACGGCAAAGTAGGTATGACCTTTGTAATTTTGTTGGGTATTACCAAAAAAACCCAATATTACATACATGTAGCTATAAAACATGAATCGAATTTATCCCCAATGTATTAATGATTAGTGTTTTTATCGTTAGGAGTATTCAAAGACGTGATTTAAAGGGCAAAAAATATTAGGTAAATGAAAATACAATGTTCATATGAATCCCTTTTATTTGATAATGAATTAAATCATGTACACAAGCCAACAAAACTACCCCGTTAATTCCTACTTCATTTTATAATTTTTCATGAGGTGTATAATTGTCACACGGCAGCAACCCTTATCACATCCCACAGCTGGAGACCGATCTCCCCGCAAATACGGGAGCCCAGGAGCAAATAGTCCCGCACATAGCATTATAACCCGCCGATTTGACAATTATTCGCGCGAAGGCAGCAGTGCTGGCTA
This sequence comes from Microceris scylla, assembly GCA_018245595.1. Lineage (NCBI taxonomy): Eukaryota > Metazoa > Arthropoda > Insecta > Lepidoptera > Hesperiidae > Microceris > Microceris scylla. The sequence goes on along the minus strand of DWDT01002068.1, from coordinate 9,672 downwards.
TCGTACACGACCTAACCACATCTACATACATCAGCCACATCAAAATACAATCCATAAATTCACGAACAACCTCGAAACGTTTTGTTATGTAAACAACATCACTACACCTATTTATTTTTGGCAGCACTATGGAAAATATACCTCTAATTATTTTAATGAAAATGCAACTTCGAATATAACAATCACAACAGTTTCTTGACAATACAATTTATATTTAAATTTATTCTTATTAAAGTATTATTAAATTGATTAAAAATATTAGACGATGCGCACGTGGCTTATCTATATCTCTTAAATGAATTATACGCTATCAAAAGTAATTGCTTATTTACAGTACAATCTTAATGGGGTTTTACTCCTTCAGTGTTGACATTCATTTTATACAATAATGTAAGGAAATAATAATAAAAATATATCTTTAGCTAAGGTACTTCGCACCTCTGGTCTAGCACAAATTGTTTTAGACTAAAATATAAATTATGCTATATTATTTGGTTCATTATTCCGTCACATAATCCATCTACCACTCAGAAGAAACTTCATTTATATGTAAGAAAATACTTTACAATAGGAAAAGAAAATACGTGATCGTTAGCTGGAGTAATAAAGAGAGAAAATCGAAATATCAATAATAATGAGCAGTGCAAAGAGGTAACAGAAAGTTACTGTTGAAAAGAAAAAGGTACCACGTTTCACTCGAACCCTGTCCCAAACTATGCCATGTCTATAATATATAAATCTATGAATTAGAATTAATAGTTACTATTTTATTGGTGTTCTTCTCGTGTCACACTAGAGTTAACTACATTACATTCTCGAAACAATACAGGACGTCGTACTAAATCCCAATAAGTATTTTGTAATATCACAAATCACTGTATCGCTAACTTTACACACTAACCAGTTCGTGAACGATAAATGCAATGGAAGTCACCTTTTGTTTACAATACTTATAATTCCCAATACTTAATTACCAGCTCAGGCTCCAACAATAGTATGCTCCGCGATGCTCCATTTGATACTTATGCTTTATTTATTTAATAATTTATTCTACGAGAGGCACAATGGCACAGCTATTGTATTATTGTATCGATTTCATGTTGTACTTTGAACAGTTGTTCGCAAGCAGAAGCTAGCGCTGAATTTAAATCTAGCTCGAACTACGTATTAATATAAAAGTACATTTTTTGTATTATATGCTAAAAGATGCATTGAGCAGGCCATGGGTGCTGTGTTATGAACATGTCGTGCATACTTTTTTTCGTAACGCAGTATTTACACGCGGGCATCACGTGGCGTTTGATCTAGATATATACCTAGTCCTAACACACGCACTCGAGCATCATCTGTTTTGGGCAGTGTCATAAATGTTATTAAACAGCTGGCAGCACTGTTACTTAGACGGCAGCACCATCGTTTTTGACAGTGTAGTGTCAGCAGCTAGTCCTAAATATATGTAAAATTGGAACGGGCTGTCGTACGGATGGCTACAGAACTGTAAAGACAGTTACTTTCATCACGCTACCGTATGGTTTCAAGGACCCTTCAACAGTTTTTCTGATCAATTAAGATTTACCCTGATCGTCACTCCATGGCCTCACTCTAAATGTACCTCATGAAACTACCTCTGATAAAAATTTGAATAAAATAGAAATTCTAAAATATGAATCACAAATATGTATATCTTGTTGTAATTTAATTATTGCTTTGAGGTTCGTTTTAGACGTAAACAGTCCTTATTCTAGAAAATGCACATGGATATGGCAATGGGAGAAATCGGTTCAGATCGAAAGATACGTATCTACTAATAAATAGTAACCCTTCCATGTAACCATTCCTATTATGCATTCAAAGCTAAGGACTGCTTGAATATTACCGCGGTAATTTACACTTCAATAGTGATATTTATTTTGTTTGCCACCGTTATAAATAACAAGTAAATATATATGTATTTAAATATTTGTAATCTGTAACATTTATATATACGTTTTATAGATTGATGATTTTAGTAACAGTTTATGAATCGAGCGTTTATGGTACGTGAACATATTAACGTTCCTGGCAGACGAGTAAAAACCGAAGCTATTTAATCTAACATTAATCGAGTCTATAACATTAAGTGGCCACAATTTCGATTCACAACTCTTATTATAAAGCTTAGTCAAGCTCTTTACCTTAATGGAAATATTGTTAGTTATAAAACTTAATAAGGAACTAGCCTAATACACATAAGTAAGTACTTACTTAGTTAAAAGTGAAACTGGATTATCTAAGAACATCGTAAGTTATCAAAATTAATTAGGAAGGCAATAAGTAAGGTTAGGATTTAATAGCGTTTATAGTAAATAACAATTTTTAAGATTACATAACATTAAAGAAACGAGCAGAGTGTTATATAGACTGTGTAAGAAAAAAAACTTAGCCGACCTACGTAGACCTCAGCGCAACAGGCACGATATGTACAGACACATACACATACATACATGGTAATATAATATTCTAGCAGTTGTCAGTAGATAATATTAAAAGATATAATAACAGTATACACACATTACATAAGTCATCTGTGTATATTAAAATTTTATAACCTATTTAAATTTGAAAACTGAAATGCGGAAACAAACGATGTATTCAATTATAAACGTTTTATACATATTTATGTAAAAAAGGTAAAATAACAATGAATAATGAACTCTATTTATATATTCATTTTGTAATACCTATTCGGTAACTTGGCGGACACCTAAATAAACTCAACAGCTACAATGTTAGGCGGTTAAATCACTATTCGAATTAAATAAGTTGTTTCTTTTTCGTTTTTCTTATGTCTCTCCAAATATATACTTAGTCAGACTTTGAGAAACCTATTTCGATATTGGTAATTTTGTAAACTCGAGTGTCCTCCATTATGAACAACATTAATAAAATTGAATAGATGGCAGCACTGTCGCGTATTATCTTTGACAGGGGGTATTGCCAACACATTTAATAATTACCATTATTTAGATTTATGTCTATTTTGCTAGCATTTTTATGAGAAAGCTTTTATAGACTGTTTCATATCGATACTGGCGAATACTTTCATCAAAACATAAGTACCGTGATCCGTACATAAATATTGCTAATTATGATATTAGTTTTTCCTGTACAAACGACCTATGGTATATAAACTTGTATAAATATTATTGTTTCACTATTTCTCATGACATAAATAGGTAAATATGTTCCTTTATATACATTAAATAACAACATTTAACAATAGACCGGTAAATAAAATATCAATACATCGATTAATTTAATATAAAAATGACTAGGCACGATTTTCCGTATCTAGGTAACAATAACACTTAATGACTAACAATAAGCGTAACGACTAATGTTTTATTTCGTTCTTTCCTGTTCTAGCAGTTAATGATTAAACCTACGACGTTGATATGTTCATTATTGCCGTCATTCCGAATAAACAGTTATAATATGCTGGAGATTGCTGTCATGAAGATGAGTCGGCATGCCGAGCGATATGATTGCGTTCAAGAGCAGCAGCCAGGACACAGATCATGCAAGAGCCGAGTGCGAGGAGCGTCGGCGGCCTACGTCGGTGGTTCGCGTACGAAAGTCTATATAACACTGAGCGTTTCTCGGGCGACCGGGTACTGCATATGCAGTCACCAGAGTCAAGTTCCCCCGTCTTAACACCAAACATCCTCCCGTCGGAAAGATGAAGTACGACATTCATTACGATTATCACGAACACACATGCAACACACATCTATGTATCTGTTCTCGCACCACAATCATGCAAATGGTGGTCGCCGCGCCGGCGACTCGGCCGATAACGATATTGAACATCATCTATATACGTATTTACATGTAGTCGTCGAAAGAGGAACGGCTAATAATGCGAAACATCGAATGCGACAGTAATATTGTGTGGTATTAAAGTAGAATGGTGTAAACGTAGCATGTCCAGAGAAACAAAAGCCATAACTGCAAAATAACACACAGGAAGCCAACGTGCATTGTAATGTATCATTAGTGCGGGGATCACGGAAGGTGCGATTAAAAACAAAGCTTAACATAAACAAAACCAGGTGAGGGACTCGGTTTATACACTTTTACAATATACATACATATGTAGGTCTCGGAATCTTATTACAAGCTAAGGGGAAAATTAAAAATATAGGTTAGTGTATAATTGCTTAAGTATTTTATGTAACAACGTGTAACATTAACATAGTGTAACAAGACTTCGTTAGTATTATACAATAATATAATATTATTGTACCATTTCACTCTTTGAATTACTTACTAATCACAATGTTTATATCGAGGCAACATATTTTGCGACATGAGTGTAATATCGGTCAGTATGTATCCCTTTGTATAAGATCTCTATCTACGCTAAATATAAAGAACACTGTATTCGATTGTCGTTATCAAAATAATAAAAACGATGCGATTTTATTTTTACAAAATATTGTACTGTTTAATACTAATATTACTCATTATAGTTATAGAACCACAGCCAACTGCGCAATTAGGTATATATGCGCTCGCGTATTCGCGATATAGCAGAGATAGGCGTTAGCTAGTATGTAGTACGCTTGTGTGTCGCAAGTGGTCTGCTCAAACTATCATTGTATATATCGTACTGTCCATCTTAATATTAAAAAATTGCTGCAATCCATCAAAATATCGGCATCAGTAGCGCGTACTTTAACAGATTGTCAACACCACGTGTCGGGCAACGGTACCGCACTTACCAACATGTACAAGCTGCTCTGTTGTTCGAATGGAACTGTCACGATTGTCAACTGACATATACATATGTTATGATTCTATTTATGCTAGTATTCATTATAAAGTCCTATAAACATTTTCATTTTTAATTAGACTTATAATAATTTGAAGTAATTATGGATACCTGTAATTGTATAATAGGTTAATTGAACATGTTAATTTATATACTTCTAGTGGTAACACGTACGTAGATATTGCGATAACTGCGGTCCCGCGGTTGAGCTACCGAGAGACAGCTTCTTCGCTCTACATCGTTTTGAGTCTTTCAAATAGCATGGCAACATTATAGTAACTAGGAGTATTTTACGTCGTTTTCCGATTTCCTAAATGATACAATTTTTTAAATTCTCCTTCGTACATTATACACAACATTTATCCAATATGACTATGATTGTCGTAGTTAAAGCAGACTCATACATACGAACTTAACAGAGCGAAGAAGCAATACGTCTCGCTGGCGGCGCTCGACCGGCCGACGTCAGGCGACGAGTTGTCTTAAGGAGTTTAGTTCCTTAAAACAAGAGGAAGCTGACCCTGGTCCGGCGCGCGTCGCCCTTGCCGCGCCGGCCCATGCCGTACTGTCACATGGCCGTGTCGGACGAGCTGCCGCCGGGCTTGGCGTCGCCGCCGCCGCCGCCGCCCGCCTCCTCGTCGCGCGCCGCGCCGCGCCCCGCGCCCGCGCCGCCCGCCGACAGCCCCGTGAAGTCCAGCTTGTACTGCATCGTGACCACCATGTCAATAACTCGCGTCGGCTAGCGACCTGCGACCGACACGCTCTCGCCGATACGCGTTACACTCCAATTCACCCTGAAGCTTTCTCATGTAGCGATCGAGTACTGTCAGACTGGGTTTATAATTTTTGCCAACGCGTTATCGACGAGACCGCGACCGTCATTCAACGACTACGCCTTCGCTACGTCACCCATTGAAATAACAAGAAACACCATGCACGAGAACCAATTCTGTTAATTTATCGAAACCAAATCCATCGCTATTAATACAAGAATTAATAAATTTTGATTAAATTTCAATGACGGGGTTAAAATTTTAACAATGTTAATCGTTTAAGGCAGCAAAGGTTACGTAGTTCAATACGACTAGCTCAGATACTTTATAGAAAGTTATTATAGCGGTTCATCTTAAAGTTTATAATCGAGCTTATAAACTTTAAGGTATGCAATGATTTTGTCACACATAGTCTAAACTAATTATGTTATAAATTATCATGGCAACATCACATAAACAACATTCATAAATTAGCTATTTTGTACACCATCAAACAAATTCTACACTAAAGTTCGAGAGGACCTCGATGTGTAATGCTGGTCTTGGTTTAGTATGTTAATTATTATTACTGCGTGGCAGTTACCGGTGCGGTGTGGCACGGAGCCGCAAGTACCTACATACTTCAGCCGTTTAAAACACTATTTTCACTTTTAAACGTAGTTGCTTTTCTTAAATTTGGCTTCCAATGCATATGAACTCTCTCGGGCATACAGAGGGAGTACTGAAATTATGAAAATGAAATAAAACGTAAAAGAAAACCAGAAATTATTGTATTAATTTACGCCAATTGCAACAATAAACTGCTGTAACAGTTTATTTGTTAAATATTGTAGGTAGTTTTTAAAATAGGCGTAATTTTTTAAATTATGTAATATGTGAAAGTAAATTGTTGAGTAATAAATGTTTTTGTAGATAGCTCCTAGCCTACGAGCACTGCTTAGTGCAACAATTGCCAGTAACGACAATTAGCTTTCAGAAATATTTATTGTCCCTAAGAATAACTTTAACTATTAAATAAGGGCCAAAATAATTACACAAACATGCTGAGGTGTAACTACATACACAGGTACACACAGAGTTACATGAATATTGGGATGTAATTTATGAAATTGCAAGCCGGAGACAGACCGAATCGTCATTTGTATCTGTTGAGGACTTGTTAATTGCTTTGTCCATCGGTATGCGACCCTGGAATGGCGAAGACCACCCAGGAAATGGTGATTGTTGAAAAATAAACACATAAACAAATCATTAACAATTAATAAACTGGAGGTGTTCCATAATTTCATTGTCTATTTCTATTTCAAACTAAAATCTAAATATCTAATAAGACTTATTCTTGTTTTATTGTGACGGAAATATGGTTTTGTTTGTTCTGTTGTTCATAAGAGCGTATGGACAAGAATAAGCCTTAATATGCGATTACACTTGTCACCCCCGCAAGTCTAACAGTCACGAACGAAATAGAATCTTTAAAGTACTTAACAGGTGCAACACTCTGGTGCCTTTTAACCACTCCCACACTCGACGCCCACGGCAAAGGTACCTAAGGAACATTACGTTCCAATGCACTAAAATCTTTAAATTTCCTAGAAAAATCTCTAATCTTAAAATTGTGCCATGTGTTCCTTATATAAGAATAAATCATATATGTCAAAGAAATATAACGGATAAACAAGATTACCTTATTTGCGCAGTCAAAACATGTGGTAACCACTTTACTGATGACGTTCATGAGATGTTTCGTCTCCTTAATGACGTGGTCCACTTTGTTGAAGGTGGCCGCGCGGCCCACCGTCGGCTCCTTCACAGTGAACTGTAACTGTTGAACGTAGGTTGGAACTTTATCTAAATGTTCTAATAACTCCTTCTTTATTGTTCCAGCTGGCACCTGCAACGTAGAATTGCAGTGAATTTAAAAAAATATATATTTTTCATTTTATGTATATTTCATGTTATAATATAATTTATTGATATACGAGCCTTTTTGTGTATTTTAATTAAAGTATGTTTATTACCTGATATGAAAATTGTCGTACGATTTTATAAAGTCTGTTAGCTTCTTCGGCAAAATATTCCGCTTGTGTGAAGAGGTCTTGAGTAGTGTTTAAACGACCTTCGCCTTTTGTGAACTGGTACATAGCGAAGGCCATGGAAGACATATTTTTCGCCCTGAAATGTGAAGAAGTATAAGCATTATAACTGCTTGTTTGTTTATTTATGGATATTTGGTTTGTGATGCCTCTCCATTTTCAAAATTGTGTCATTTTATTATTTCGATATTCATTTTGTTAATCATGTGTGCATATGTCTCATATACTTAGCTATAAACTATGCGAACCAAACGATCTACAAACAATATCAGTGCTAACTTATGGATTACGATCTACAAACTGTTTGATAATGTTGAACTGGTATAATGTTAACATTTATACTACTACACCTCTTCACAATGTCATTATTTTCGTCAGCAGCGCCTTGCCACTTTTCAGTCTCGGCGTCCATCTCGGATGACATCATTTTCATCTCCAGTCCTGACTTCGCAATTTTTGCTTGTTCATCGGAATCTAGTTTTACGGCCTTCAGTGGTTTACTCGTGGTGCCATGTTTCTGCAATATATTACAGATTGCAACTAAATTATTCTTGCACATGTATAATATTACGTTGTCATCGGTTATTTATAAATATACCAACTAAATACAAGTATAATATTTTGCTTCGTAAGTTTTAATGCATGTCGAAAAAGACATTTTAGATGAAGATTTATGATAATATTTAAATTAATATTTAAAACAAATAATGCGTTATTGTATATAATCACAAATCCCTTTAGGCGTTGCCGCAGAATTGAACTTACGCCTGGTCGGGGTAAACTGCTATACTGCTGCTTGTCAGGTCTATCGTCCGTGAGGTCCAAGAGTTCTCTAGCGAGCCGCGCCGCGTCCGCTAGCAGCCACGCCCACATGTCCACGAACACATCGAGGTTCTCCCTGGCCGCCACGCTCCCCGGATGTGCGGCTAGGGTCCGAGCTGCCGTCACAACTTGAGGCCCGTATATCCTCAAGTTGATCTCCGCAAACTTCGCACTTACTTGTAACGTCTCAGACATCGCTATATGTCTGAGCAATTTGCATACCTGCAGAATTACTGAAACGATTAAGTACCCATTACGCGGGCAACGTATACAAAATAAAAAGTAGACCTGCCTCAATAATGTGGTCTAATTGTTCGTGTAACCGGCTGGCTATACTGTGCAGTCTCTCAGATTCTCTCTCACCGCAGGAACTAGCTGAAAATTAAATGTGTGCTGGACGTTACGTCTAAAGTAATCGTTGATAAGGGATGCTGCGTGCGAACACTCGTGTGTCGTGCTTTGATTTAGAGATAAAGTTAAAACGTCTGTTTATCGATCTCAACATAATTTTATAAGGTCATTTTAAGTATTTACAAAACAAGGTTTTATACGTTCGCTTGTAAAATTATTGATGAAATCTATTTTATAAGTACATATTTATTCATCAATGAACAGATATTTTTATTGTAAGAAAGTAAGTGGTGGAGTTAAAAGAAATCGAGCACAATAATAAAGCATGCAAAAATAGTGAACTCAGTTAAAAATAAAAATGATAAAGTTTTCTTTTTATTAAAATAATCCACACACACACACTGTCAGCCTGTCATCTTCCACTGCTGGACATAGACCTCTCCAATGGCAATATTAAAATAATATTAAAGTCAATTGAAAGGAAAATATTAGACAGACAGACGTTTTAGTAGCAAGTATGAACGATGAGGTGAATTAGTTACGTTAGGTCAGGAAACTCACATAAATTCTGCAACGAGCCATACACATAAGTGTTCGCGAGGGGTATAAGTGGGCTGTACCTATCTTTCGTCGAGGGTTACCTATGTGCGCGAGGTCGGAGGCGAGGCGGCGCGCCTCGTCCGCGAGCGGCGCCAGGTCGCGCGCCTGGTCGCGCGCCGCTGCGACTAGCGCGCGCTCCAGTTCGGACGCTGCGCTCGCGGCGCCCGCGCACGCGCTTTCCAGCGCTGCGCCGCTCGTAGCGCCCTCTTCTTCCTGTTAT
>DWDT01002067.1:0-14419 GCA_018245595.1 Microceris scylla | reverse complement strand
AAAGAGGTGCGCGCCATGGATTTGAACCCAGGATCTCCGGAGTGAGAGGCTGAATTCTTAACCACTAGGCTATCACTACTATCTCAGAATCATCATCATCATCTATCATCTCAGAATGCTTAAGACTAATTGTGGGTTGGCATACTTGAGACGCTGTAGAGAAAATTATGCTGATGTCATTAATCAGCATAACGAAAGCAGCGTCAAGATGAAATGTGTTAAGTAAAACAATAGTTTACAAAGCTCGTTAAGTACAGGTAGTCAGACTTTGTACATTTTGGAGAACAACATGGAGAACTTAAGGTGTGCAGGTTTCCTTTTGAGATTTTCTTTCACCATTATTGAGAGTGATATTTTTATTAAGATCTAAAAATGTATATTATGATTCTGTTATTTACTAAGTTCATTCGTTCGTTTCTTTAGATGATATGCTGATATATATGACGATATACAATATATTTGTTGGAATCTCTTTTCCTATACAGTCTAAGTCGTTTTGTTTTACAACTGTTTTGTTTAATCGGTTAAAAAGTCCCGAAATAATGTAGTTTATCATCTGTTTCTCCTGTTTTATTTAGTATTATAGCCATTCGTAAAGTGGAACTGGTTTCTAACTCTAGGTTTATAATAAATTCATTATTCATTATACAGGTATAATAATCAGGGAACTAATATAATACGTATTATATAATAACACACAAGTGATTTATTAAAATGATGAACTGAAAATCTAGACACTTAATAGTGATAATGTTATAGTGAATATGCAATTATAATAAAAAACATTTATAACAATATTTTTCGAAAATGATTAAATAGTGGTTGACCAGTGGGACTATTTTCAATGAACTAGTGTTAATAAAGTGATCTTCCAAAATGATGTTGTACGTGACCCAGCCCACTGAGGTGCAGGTTCGGAGGCCACCGCGGAGACGACAGATCAGTGCTAATATCAAGGTTGTTGTATATTTATATAATAAAACATACATTACCTACAAAAAGCTATATATGTATGTTTACCGACCCTTTATATAAAGGGATAAATGTAGAAGAATCATGTCAAGTTCGTAAGGAGAGAGATATTTGACACACTGTGCTCTCTGCCCACTCAATAAGACGCTTGGCATGGCGATATGATATGATAATAACAATAATTGAAAATGTTGTGTCTAATTACGTAAAATTATGGTTTTGTATGAGATTGCCATGTGTCCTAAAATATGTATTTATTATTTATATATCAACATAAGTTTCTTTTTATACGTCACATCGTGGACACCTGCAGTCTATCATGCCTGATGGATAACTATATCCTACATTTAAATTCTTATACCAACTGTCATCCCATGCCCATATGTTTTGTGAATTCTGTGACAAATCTATTTTAAAAAAGTCAGAATAAATGACAAAATAATGATTAAATTATTATTTGTACCCCTAGATAACTAGAAGGAAGACGTTATATTTTTTGAAATATCTATGTCCTAGACCGTTTAAGGACAATATTGACAAATCACTATCTAACATTGTTTGAAAATGTTCTACTCATTGTTAAACATATCCTCAATTGTACCGTTTCCCTTCCAGCGGCACCATGCAGGAATATCGCAGTCGTCCTGCAGCGACGGCTCGCTGCTCAGCGTGGGCTCCTCGGAGATGGACGAGGACAGCAGCAGCGGCCACCACCATTCGCACGACCACTCCGCCAGAAGCGACCACTCCGACCTTTACAGTGAGTCCATCACTACCATGAACATCATCAACATTCATCATTCCTTTGCTGGACACGGGTTTCCTTTCAGAATAACCAGGGTCTGCTTCTCAGGTCATTTAACTTACTTGTTTCTGTCTCAAGTAAACTAACTGATATGCCTTTAAAAATTTTTTTAGATCTTTGTAGAACTAATACATAATATTTTTATTTCAGTTACAAAATCACAAACAATATTATAACTTTTTTAAGTAAATTTCACTCGTATGCATGAATGTATGAGGTGTGTAAGTGTCATGTATATACATATGTGTCTAACCAAAAAAACACGTACACTGCTGTAAAGCAGCAGAACTATGAGGAAGTGGTAATTATATAATTTAATCGAAAAAATCGGCGTACAATAATTAAATTCAAAAAAATAGTACATTTACATATTATAATGAAAACAAAGAACCAGATCTATTACGTCAAATCACAGATTATTTCATTCCAATTTATTAATGGTATCTTAATAATGTATGCGTGATTAATTGTTATATTATGAATGGACTTATTAAAATGAAATTTCAACTAAAAATTTCAATAAAAAACAATATGTCATCCAATGGTTTAGTCGTATTTTTCGGCAAAGAAACCTTGTACTGAATAATAACATTCACACACACGTGATAAAGGAAAGGAAATTTAAGTAATTATTTATTTAAACTAATAAAGGAAATATTGAAATCAAGGACCTCTTTATACATTAAAGGACATTTTGCTACCAAAGCTCATTCGCTTTAATCAAATCAAATTAGTCCAATTTTTACCCGTTGCTTGTAAAATTTTATTAAATAGTATTACAATATGTAATCGAAAATATCACTCTTGTGTTTCCAGATTCGTCGGAACCGCCGTCCGGAGTGGCGCCCCTGTCGCACTCGGCCGCCAAGCACAAGATGGCGGTGCGGCCGCGGCGCACGCACGGCGCGCCGCGCCGAAAGAAAGCCAACCCCGTAAGTAGACTTGAATATTAGGCAGATTATATCGAACTTAATATTATTATTTATAATATAGTTCTCAAGTAAATGACTGATGTTGTATGAGAATAAAGATCTTTAAACCGAACTTAATGTTTACAACGTAACATCACGCCTATGATCCTCGAAGAGGTAGGCAGAGGAGTGTAGTACACTCCCACGTTTCACCAGTTACATTCGCATCCCATGGAATAGGTGGGGAGCCTATTTCCCATAGCCGGGATCCTTGGTTCCTTCGTCTGTGTACCTATTATAAAAATGGGCGTTTCAATATGAAATATTACTTGCTGTATTGCATGCCGAGGAATTCTGCAAACCTTAGAGTTTTCCATAATGTTCTCTAAAATGTGTGAAGTCTACTAACCTACACTTGGTGAGCTTCTCAGACCATTGAGCTAATCCCTCTCATTATGAAAGGAGAAAGTTATCCAAGAGTGACTGTTTAATACAGTCCAATTCATTCAGTATCTCTACAGCCGTGTCACGTTTCACGTTACAGATTGCCGCGTCAGCCTTGCCGATAACACCCGAACTCAACGAAGAAATGATACGAAGCACTACTCCTGATGTCATCCACAAACATTCAGAAGTTGTTACTGGTGAATGCGCATTATATTCTCTCGTAAATAAAAATATATTGAAGTAGAATATATATTTAACTGCTTCCCTATTATTTTCAGAATCATTCTCTTCATCGACAACTACGAAGCATCATATGATCATCAAAGAACACCATCAACAGTTGAACAAGGAACTTAATAAAGTACTTGAGAGTCCCAGCGATACTAAACTCAAATCCTCTTCTTTACCACCTGGTCTCGCGCTGAGTCAACTTGTGGGTCAATCGCCAGCCAAGTTAAGCATTGCGGAGTCTAACACACCCAGATCTTCGATCAAAAGAAGCAAATCCAGTACCCAAGACCAATCCGTAAGGGAGACCTCGCCAAAAATTCAACCGAGCTCGCCAGTAGCTCAGATCCAAACTTATCATTCAGACGAGAGAATGACCAAGTATCGTGTAGAAAAGAAACAAGCCGAAGAGCCTTGCCTTGAAAAAAAATCTAAGTCAGAGAAGAAAATGGAGAACGAGGTCATACGATCTTCGAAGAAAGAGGAATCGTTTTTCAGTAGACTGCTGTTGAGAAAGAGTGGGAAGAAGTCAAAAAAAGATCAGACGGACGGAGAAGGCCAGCAGGAACTAAAGAAATCAAAGACGGATAAAAACACCGCCCAGTATAAAGTAGTAGACTCTGAGAGAAGCGGAGTACACTATAGCGAACAAAGTTACAAGCCGACGCCCGCAGAACGCGTGCACAAATCTGCCGGACAGAAAGCCTTCGCTAACCAAATGCACAAAAGGCTAGACAACAAAGGTGCATACGTTCACGACAGCGCCTACAAGGACGTGTACAGCGCGGCGCGCGTCGCCGCAGACTACACCGTCACTGATCTCAAAATCGCCGAGGAAACTGATAAAATACTGAATATGGAAATGAAAAACCGCTTCAGTAGACGCGAGGAATTCAGCGAGAAAGTCGAGAGAACCAAACGGACGTCTTCCAAAGAAAAAGTCGACGAGATGAAAAGGGAATCGTTCAACTTACATCACGACAAGTCCAAGAGACCAGCGTCCATTCAACGATTGATAGACCCGCATTCGTCAAAAGCGTTTATCGTCAATGAGTTAGCTACCAGACAAAAAGAAGAAACCTTCACTCCCACAATTGAGATATCAGAGGAGGAGCCATCGACAGGGGCGATGCATATCAAAAGTCACCATCATAATGACTTTGTTTTCCACAGTGGAAGCATGCCTAAAAATATACCATATTTTAATCCAAACGTTGCAGTGTCGACCTCGCCGCCGAAAAATTTGGGTTACACCAGCTCCGAAAACGTTAAATACACGAACCGATCTTCAGAACACATATACGAATTCCGCGAAATGCAAAATGGGTCTAAACGTGAGTCGCATCGTATGGCGAAAAGGGAGGAGTCTTATGTCCCTTCAGGCTTAAGGTCTCTCGGAGACGAATATGTCGATACGAGGAGCAGTATTGGCAAGTCACATAGCTTCCGTTACGCTTCGGAATCCACTTCAATTAGCTCTCAGGAAAACCAAATGCCCAGTCTTCCAGCTATTGTTGGCATATCCGAACCTTTGCTGGAGAGTTGGGAGGTGAACTACAGGAGAAACGTAAGTGAAAGGCACGATTATGCTAAGAGGATATCAGCGAGAAATTACAACATAATGCACAGTAACTCTGAAATGAATTACGACAGCTTGCCGAGCACGGACAGCAGTTACCTTGACAGCCTCAAAACTGATATCAACGATGATAGGAAACTATTCACAAATAGTATCCATATCACAATGGATGCTCATAAACGTGATAGCGACATCTCACAGATAGAGGCTAAAATCGATGACATTATTAGTTCCCCTAAGCCGATTATATCTTCAATACTCAAGTCTAGTTCTTTAGATAGTGTTAAGAGCAGTCCTGAGAAACCTATGGAAGACAGAAGGAAAACTATTTCCGTAGAAAGTGCATTGAGTCAAAATAGTAAGAGTATGCAAAAAGACAACAAACTTGACACAGAGAACTTTATTTCCGTCACTCATATCAATAAAGAGCAGTCGCCGCTCGTGGATAAAAATGTTGACGCTTTCAAGAATAAAAGTGATGAAAAAATTCAAAAATCAGGAAATGTTAAGCCCGGAGTTCCCGAATTTCTAAATATTCAATTGAACAAAGTTGATACAAAACCAGTTACAAATATTGTACTCACAGCTAATGTAATGCCAAAGAAAATTGATAGTCCACAAGCGGATAAAGAGCTAGAAATAGAAAATTTTCCAGTGTCGGAAACAATTTCAACTGAGATTTCAAAAGAATCTACTAAAATAATAGAGAGCATAATTGAGAGTGTTAATTATGAAGAGAAAAATACTCAAGTTGTTTCTCCTAAAGCAGCAGTTTCTCAACCTGGCACTCCACAAAGTCCATTGTCGTCCAAAGCATTCTTCAAAAGAAAAGCAATGAGTGTAGAACATCAAGAAAAACCAGGTAAACCTAGAACGAATTCACTCAGCACTGAAGGTAGCACTGAAAAAATATACGACAATATTTCTATAGATCAAAGGTCGCATTCCAGTTTTGGAAGCAAAAGTTCCATTCAGAGTACCGACAGCAACGAAAACCGTATTCCTGACAGGCACGAAGAAGTGGTAGTATACAGAAAGAAGACTGTTATTGGCAAAGAATCGCGGGGCGACAGAAAAAACGATGAGGAACCTGAACTAATGAAAGTGTTCGCACGACGGTCTCTCAAGCTCAAGGACTCTGAAGCAGACCACTTGGCGCAAGAGATAGCGGAAGCTAAAATGAACAAGGACGATATTGTCGATAATTTAGCAGCAAATCGGACGAAGATATTAAAAAATGAGTTCAACGCGTCTATAAAATCGCGGGACAGTGACAAGGAGAACGAAGATACTAAAGAACAGACCGTTGAGAACAAGCTAGTGGATATCGCAGCCCGAGTCAGTCAGTTCGGGGTCCCTCACTATCAGAGGAGTGTCAGCATACATAGCGTGTCCACCAAACGAGAGAGCGCTCCAGTTTACAGAAGTGAAGTTAACAAATACAAGAAAGAGGTGTCCGATTCCACGCCAGAGAAAAGATTGAGAAATCGTACATTCCCAGATCCCTCAAACGACCGGGAGGACATCAAGAATCTAGCCAAGAGCGACATTACTTACAAGGCGGACACACTGTCGAAGCGGCCGTGGCAAAGAAAGGATGAGTTCAGACACTCACTGGACAAGGAGAAGAGGGAGAGTGCTGTGATAGAGAAGGACGGAGATAACGAGAAGGAGGAGGCGAAGGAGAAAGAGGAGGGGGAGGCGGACGCGTCGCCGCAGTTTAAGGGGATCTTGCAGATGAGGGCGGAGTGGGAGAGGCGCGCGAAACAGGGAATGACCAAATAAACAAGGTGCTACGTGTAAGGTACAGGCATTTATAACATGTTACTTCTTTACAACTTCATTTTACATTATATTATTACATGAATGAACAGTTATGGTTATTTCCCAAAAATATGTAAATACTTTATAAACCTATTCATTCTGTAAGGAGACCCGCTTCAGCAGTGGAACTATAGGAGGATTGATAATAACTTGATATTGTAATATTTTTTCACCTGAAATGGATTTTTTCATTCTGGTCTGATAAACGATTATTTGGGACTATTTCAGACATATCCGTCTGATCTCAAACCATAATAGTAACCGGTACTATGATAATCGGACATATAATCAACTAAAAATATACATTTTAAAATACATATGATTTCGCACCTTAACACAGCAGAAAGCATTTATACTCTTCACACAAATATTTATTTAGAGTGAAAATCGAAGTCACAATCCACGTTTAAATAGTCCGGTTAACTAAACATTGAACCAGTAGGTCAAAGATTCCAATTTCTCTTAGACTGATACATCAACAAACAAACATCTTGAATTTAGTTCCTAAGTAGTACACGGATTATTGTATGACTTTTTTGGTAAAACTACACTTTATTTATAAGAGAATACATAAGACAACAGATTGCGTTTAGAAATTATATTTATTATAATCATTCATTGTATTATGTACTATCATGGCAACTTTATTATTAGTATTGTCTGTGAAATTATTATGTGGGTATGAAAATAGTGAGCTATGTTGAAGCACGTTAGGTTTGCGAGGGTAGGGATATTTGCCAGTCGGTGCTTTCTACTTATCTCGTGAAGGACCTGGCGTAATGGTATGCATATTGATCGACCAGTCAATCAATCAAATATATTATTGGCAATAATCTTAGCGTATAATACGAATGATAAACTTTATACATACAAAGATTCATATTAGAAATGAGACACATAATAATCAATTATATTGAAATTATAGTAGATGTCATTTAGATTTAATATCAAAAAATTCCGTTTGTGTCCAACGCTGGAATCAAACAGGCTGTTGACGATGATAATGCCATATTTTAAATAATTTAAAATAATACTTAATATCACGTCTGTAATCCCCGAACGGGTAGGCAGAGGAGTGTAGTACACTCCTACGTTTCACCAGTTACGTTTAAGTCCCATAATGGAATAGGTGGTGAGCCTATTGCCATACACCGGGCACACGTCCAGACTCCGAGTCACTACTAGAAATTCTAAATTAGAAAAATCCAATAGTACCCGACCCGGGATTTGAACCCAGGCCCTCCCGATCGGCAGTCGCGCTTGCAACCAGTCGACCAACGACTCTATTCGGTGCATAAATGCTTAATTAAATATATACACGAGTTCGTGTATGGATATACATATATATCATAGACATACCAAATTTACAGAATAACAGGAACCGTACCTTTCAGAGCACTCGCAGAAGTTCTAAAGCAAAATGAAAAATAAATTTGAATTAAGCAAAATTATGCAGACATAATATTTTACTTAAAATGCATGAGGACTGCAAAGTTCATTATGCAAGCTTGCTAAACACGTCTACATCTTTCTTGTCTCGTTTTTCATGCATTGTTACTTGCAACATTTTTCATTTTGATAAAACTGCGAGGCATTAGTGGGTTTGCCTTATGGATAAGACCTATTTTTCTTTAGTTTTCGACATTTTTAATAAAAAATGTCAATATGCATAGTTCAAGATACGTTTCAGCTCGTTAGAAAGTGGTGATATGCTCTTCAGTTTTTCGGAACATTACCTGTCATCATGCGGAATCTGTCTTCCTAAATAAAGGTCATCCTACGATTGTAAAGTTGACTATAATAGCAGTGAAAAAGCAACGGGCTTTATTGAATTTTGTATCTATCCTCACGATACAGCCGACAGAAGCATTCGAAAGTATATGTACATACCCACATATCCTAGACAAGCAGCATAAACGAAGATAACCTCAGATTTTTTGCTATTATTATTCTGCCTGTGCCATAATTCTTCTATATGTTGTCCAATACAAGGACCATAAGGAAAAATATCTTATCAAAAGAAAGGGTTATCAAGATTGGATAATTTAAGTGAAAAGGCAACTAAACACGGTCTACGTAGTAGTGGTTCCGAAAGGTAATAGATTTAATTAAGTTACTTTTTTAGTAATATTCACGATGAGAGCACAAATGATTAATAATGTGAAATTTCCTCCTACGAGAAAATTATTGTCTTAATGAGCCCTCATTAGCGGTGGTTAGCCTTGTTTTGTCAGAGACGAGATTTACTTGGAATTTTTTCATCCCTCGGTGTTTTCTGCAACTAATTATTTTATGCAAATTTTATGTGGTCCCTCTTCCAGTTAATTGTCCCTTGTCTTTGAGCTTCACCTGTCGAATCAGGAACGTCCCAATGGTGTTGAACCTTTTTTTGCTCTTCACGACCCTATTTTATAGGGCTTACACTCTCCGAAGTTGTGTTCTACTTTTTTTCATTCCGTCCTCTCATTCCAAAATGTAATTAAAGCATCTCGCGAATTTTTCCGTATTTAACTTTTTGCGAATAATGGCCGTAAGTAATCCATTCTCATCCGCGTGTTATCCCAAATTTCCATTTTAAGCCCGGGAAAAGAATAAATATTTAAATGGCGATTTCGCGTAATTCACTCCAAAGAGGTGCGAGTAGCTTACACCGTTTCAGCATGAATGCAAAATCTACCTGCATTTAGTTCATAACGTCTTTGCCTTCACTCCTTTAATATGGCTAATTAAACTGCATAACACATTTCTCAGTGGATGTTAATGTCGCGAAAAATATCAAATGTGAATGAACTCAGACTTTATTTAGCTTATTATTTTGTACAGTGATAATATCTACGCCTATTTTTTATTTAATATTCTGAAGATTATATTTATTTCTCATTTCGAAACGAGACGTATCCAACAATGGAATTATAAAAGGATTGATAATGATAATGAATTGTTACATTGAAAATAAATAAAGGTTACACCTGTGCGTAGTTTGGGAGCGAAGCTCGTCTAATAATACGAGTAGTACAAAATCCCTAACAGTAACGTACAAAAACACAAGGCCGGCGGTTCGATACAAATGTTTTGCGTCTGTAAGTAAAATATATTTTCGAGAATGATTTATTAATGAGTACAAAAACGAGAGCCTTTCCCATAGTTCTTTTCAATGTTTGAGAAAAAATAGCTTGAAATGTACATCATTTAGATTTAGGTCGAACATTGGGTTAATATATAATTCGTCTTGTAAGGGAAATCTGAATTACATATCTATAAGGGAATTTCAAAGCTTTTTCCCTAATGAAAGAAATTTCTGGAATTGTTAAAGACGTTTATTTACCAGGACACTAATATAACAGTTAGGGTGCTCTTTATATTACTTCAACTTTCACATCCAGACAATGCTCGGAATTGCTCAACAATGCTATTTTGTTTTTCATTCGCAGCCATGACTGAGATTTAGAGCTTTGACTAAATAGATGTCCTAAAGTCTGTTTTAACCTAAATGTTATTTTATTTTTAGCTGTTTAGCTATAAATCAAACGGACTGTTTTTATCAAAAAAGAAATATCCGTTATGAGGAAAATAAAAGCGGAGTTTCTTGCGGCGAATTCGAGCCGAGATAAAGTTCGCTGGCGTAATGGACATTGCTTCACCATTATCAAGTATTTATTAGCTATCACACGGGAAAGTACCTTCTACCTTCACGATGTGCTTCAGATTACTATCTCGCTACCAGATATTGGCGATTGCAACTATCATTAAACTAAATTCCATGTTTTCTGCATATTGTGCTGTAGATTACAATCGGTAAAATTTACATTAAAACGCATGGAATATATGTACATATGTATTGCTATGAAAATGTATGAAATGCATCTATGTATATACAATTGCTGTACTTAATAAATACTGAATATGCAGGATAATATGTAGGATTCACAAATGTCACCAGTCCTTTTTAGCCTCATCATCACCATTAACACTTTTAATAAATAAATATATTTTGTCGTTCCATTTTTGGGCGGGTTCCTTCTCAGAATAGGATCACTTAAAACCATTACCCGCGACGTTGGCACTTTTGGTTAGTGCAAACTTCACACTGTAAACTATGCAATTTTCTTCACGATTTCCTTTACCGCTATAGGTAATATTCAATCTTAAGAACCAATTCACTTAATAAAGAAAGCAATACAAGTTAAAATTTCAAAACAAAATCTCTGATCTCAATTCTAATCCACGAAATAACTGCGGCTTATAATTTTAAAAGCAAAAAACATTTAACATCTAAGACGGAAGTAGGTGACTTACACCAAATATATTTGTAAATACTTTTCCACAAAAACATGTATCGAAAGTAATTGACGATTTTAAAATACATAGACTTGCAAATATAAGTTTGCCAACCATAACACAAATTCCGATTTCAGAAGTGCGGTTTCACTGAACGCGTTCACAATAACCAAACTTAATAGGTTCTGCGTCTATTACCAATGGATGACTAGTTTTAATTAGAATTGAATGGATAAATTGAACTTGCTGAAACAAAATGAAATTTTGTCGGTTGGCTGTCAATTGTTTTTCAAAGATGGATTGTTAACAGATAACGATGATTTTAAATTATGAATACCACTAATAATTGTTATAACCTCTGTTATGTTTGCTCCATCTTGCGGTAGCACCGTTTTATGTTTGCTGATGTCTGTCTACAATTTGAATAATGTTATAAGTTAACCTATCTCCTACAAATTTTGTCTAATGTATGTCATGAGTTCTTTTAACCAAATTAGTATTTTCCCATTATATAGAAAATTTCCAAACCGCATCCGGGTTTAACTAGCAAGCCAAGCACTTTAAATGCCATAGTAAATACGACAGCATTCAGGAAAATTTTCCACTTGCAACCGACCACCCAGAAACGGACCGCGCCCAACATCGCTTAACTTTACAAATACACATCAGTACTGCAAATGTTTAAATCGTATCAAAATAATATTGTTAACGTGCAAACTTTGTTTAAAAGCGAATAGGTTCAATTCGTTTCATTCACGCTTTCAGTACTTAGTTTGGATAAGAGCGTTGTTAAAGTTTATAAATCGGACCAGAAGTGTTCAATCTTCTCTCCAGCTCTTTGTTCGAGTGGATTTGCTCGGAATTGGCAGCTTGCGCAACTTCGAGAGTTTTCTCAACTCGTTGGCATTGAGTAGCGTTGTTTTGCGACTTGCGTTTCGCGCTCACTCTTCTGTATCCATTTTTAAAACAGCTTGCATTATATTTCCAGGCCTTAGTTCAACGTTAACGAAATCGAATGTATCCACCAACAATAACACAAATATATGTTCCTTAATAAAATGCATAGACATATGAATGAGTTATTGATGTAAAATAACAAAATAAAATGATAAGTGTAAAATATTTTTGTTTGCAAAAAAATCGAAATTGAAATTGAAATTCATTTTTGATGTTACAAGCAAATGGCTTAAATTATAAAAAAAACAGGTTAACAAGGAATATACACATATGTTCTTATATTTAATTAAGAATATAGTACTGCTGGTATTACTGTGTTTGATAGACATTTTTATTATAACAGATCAATGCACCATTTTCCATTAGCCAATATAGAGATCAAACTTCATTCGTATTTAAATGTATTCAGTTTTTATTATTCATTCATCTCAGTATTTTAATAAGGAAGTCTTCCTTTTCCTTTTGCCTTATCTAGGAGGCACGACAGAGAACTAATACAATAAAAATATCGCATAAATAATTTTCAATGGCATTAATATTAAAATATGATAACGCCTTATTTTAATAATCAGCATCATTATGAACCCTTTCGTCATTCCAATATAAGAGATGAGGTCCAGTAATAAAAAATCTAGGCCCTTATTGTAATTTAAAAATAATGAACTAATTTAAAATACCTAAGCAGTAAATAACCACCATACTATTATTGCTTTTTCAAGAAGGGGTCAATTTAAAGCAATTGTTATGAAATTTAAAATATCAGTACTGTGGGCGTTTACAAATTATTGTAAATAAATTATTTCTTGTGCTAGAAACTTTAATTGTAAAAGATTTGTTCTGACTAAATAAGATTTAACTGTAAGAAATTTATCAAGAACATAATTTGTTGAGTGAAGAAGATACAGAATTAAATATCCAACACCCGCAACGTCTGAAACTTATAAAATTTTATCGTAATAAAATTGCGGGAGGTGGCAAATTTTTTACATAAATATTTTCAGGCGCATTACCTTAATGCGAAAATTCTGTTATGTTATAATCTTTCCAACTTGACATTTAAATGTGTTCATTAGCGTTTACTTTGTAGGAAAGATAAATTATTCAGAAGTCCATTACAGTGCAAGGTTTAAGATTCGCACTTCCCGCTTCAATGGAATAAAAATTATGGTATGTTACATCCCGAATTTTAGTTCAGTTTTATGGACTATTAGTAGCAATAATAGTTGCCATTTTAAGAATATTATTTGCAGAGGAACTCTATGTGGCATTCCAGAAAGCTTCAAATCTCAAGAAACCGATCGGTCAGGTATCAGGATCAGCCAGAACAAATAGAAGAAGTTGAGGAAGTTGTAAGAAGAAAGTGTATATTGGTAAAAAGTAGCCCTGCATAGTTTCCTTGTGTCTAGAGCTCATCAGTAAACTGATCGGAATCGGAATCTAAACACGTTTATTAAACCGTTATTAACCGTTTACATGAATGCTCGGGAAATTTGAAGATGAACAATATAATTTTATTTTAATAAATTTCATTTCGTTCAGTTTCGTCTTATCTCATCTCATTTCGTTTGATTTTGTTTTTTATTTTCTATATTTTAACCGGTGAAACGTAGGAGACTTCTGCATTCCTCTACCTACCTCTTCGGAGATTACAGGCGTGAAGTTACGTTTTATATTTTAAGGGAGAAGATAAAACTTTTAATAGAACGTACCTTGTTTTATAGCGGCGAATTCGAGCGCCCGAAAAAGTGCCAAAATAATGGTTGCGGCTAACATAGTAGACGAAATCCGAGACCATTGATTTCACCGGTTCCACCATTTTGAACGAATGAAGGGATGAGGAACGAATGAGGGTGCGAAGAAAGCAAATTTAGCACTAACAGTATCGATGAAGTAATAGGTGGAACAACATAGAGAAGAATGCGTATAGAGAAAGAAAGCAGGGGGTTGTTGAGTCAGATGACTAAAATGTAGTTGAGGACTGCATTGAGTAAGTATAATTTTATTCTTATATTCGATAGTTATATTATATCCTTCGCCAGTAGGTATCTAACATCCTCCAATGAACGCCAGCTAGAATTTTTCAAATAAAAGAAATCAGTCTTTATTTAGGCACACGTGGTCCGTCTTAGAAAGCATCTACGCCTTTTATCAAGCTGAATTAACGATTAAATAGTAACCTCTGATTTAAAAACCAACTCACCATTGGTAATTTCCTTTATTTTCAATTCTTTTATTGACTGTCATGTCTGGTGTTGTATTATCTT
Source organism: Microceris scylla (assembly GCA_018245595.1). Lineage (NCBI taxonomy): Eukaryota > Metazoa > Arthropoda > Insecta > Lepidoptera > Hesperiidae > Microceris > Microceris scylla. Next base: position 154 of record DWDT01002067.1, on the reverse strand, counting down.
AATACTACAAGAACGACTTCAACTCCAGAATAAACTAGACTCCAACGACTCCATTCCGGTCCAATCCACTTCAGACTAGACTCCATGGTCGCATAATTAATATATTACATACTAGCTGTACCCGGCGCGCGTTGCTACGCCAACATACAAATAC
>DWDT01002066.1:0-14420 GCA_018245595.1 Microceris scylla | reverse complement strand
GAGTAGGCGAGTTCTGGATTGGAGACCGCGGCTCGGCAAACGTAGTGTAGGACGCCCTCCGGTCCGGTGGGATGACGACCTGCGAAAGGCTGCAGGCAGATGCTGGATGCGACAAGCCCAGGACTGGGCGCGATGGCGCTCATTGGGGGAGGCCTAGGTCCAGCAATGGACTGCGATAGGCCGATGATGATGATGATAAACTATATATGTACAATACGAATGATTCAGGTTCCAAGAAATACCAAGTGTCACCTACCCTGATAAAATAGAGTCAGAAGTCTGCCTAAGCAAAGTAGACGGATCAAGAATGTGATGAATGTAAAAGAAACAAGTCACAGCTTTTAAGAAAAAATTTTCTCACTCGGCACTCTCTATCTATCTATCTATCTCTCTCTACCTATCCCGAAAGGGACCTAAGATATAACAATAAGAATAATATCAACTGTCTCTTTACCAGGAACGAATATAGAACCGCGTGCCTTGTCCGTACATAAACTGTAACATAGCTGTTTTTCCATCACACATAATTTATTAAAAAGGTGCTTTCCTCATTCAGGATCCAATATGCCAACGGCATAAAATAAAATACAATGTACGCTTTTATGTCTGTTTTCCGCGGTACGCACAAAGTTCTGGACAGAGTTTCGGATATTAGATTTGTAGTAATTCTACTGCACAACATGACAGAGAGAGGTGTTATTCATTCATAGGAAGATATAGGGGCTACAAAACAAACTTATCTTTATCTCAGTCCAAGAATTTATAAGCTCAGTTACCGTAGCACACGCATATAGACATGTTATCAACCTGTCTAGGTCCACTACTAGTCATAGGAATCAAATTTTACTCTATGCCTATACCGTCATATAAACAAGAGTTAATGATTATGTCTTGGGAACATGTCCACACACGGCCATCCGATCCTAAAGTAACCCTGAACAAAGGTTGTGTTACATTAACCGGATGGCTGATAAACTACATATATAAATATACAACTTATACTTATATGTTTTAATCATTAAATATTAATATCTACATACAGACATATTAACACTCGTTTCAAGTCGCATTATGACGCCACGAACGAATCGAGTTATCGGTTTTTCCCGCGTAAGCCCTATAGCGTCAGTGAGCATGAGTCTAATTCGTCAAATATTTCCAGTACATTCTCAGAAATGTAGATGTTGGAAACACGCGATTTAACAAATGGTATTCATTATAGATGTGCCTTTGTACTCCTTTACATTATGATTAATTTTGATACATTGTACAAATAAAGAGTTGTATACGAGTATCAAACTCTTTATTCGGAGAGAGAGAACAATAATTAATTATTAAATGCTGTGTGCAAGATGAAAATAAAAACACTTTCATTGTCTTAACGTAATATATTTTATAATTCAATTTGAGCTAATGACAACCGTATCCAATACAGAAGAGGTACGTAATATAGCCAAATAAACCGAATGATGAGTTTTGGGAAAATCATTAAATTTAAAAATAACGTTATGTAAGCTAAATGTAATCTGAGTAATATGAACGTCCTTACAACATAATGTATTAATTATCGTTTTCAGTGGTTTTAATATTACTTTAAATCAATTTCTAGATGCGTACCTGTATTGAAAATAAACAAACCGGTTGCTGAGGATAATAGGTACTTGATGTAGGTAAAGTACATTACACAGTACGAATCCGGATATTTCGACCTAGTTATCCACACTTCAGCACACTTAGTCACAGTTTGGAGTTTAAAAATACCCATGATTACTCTTCTTGTGTGTTCATTACCTGTTTTACGTAAAGCGGAAGAAGTATCATCCTTGTTAAACCTGATTCACTCTTGTTTCTTTGAATGTTCAAGGCACTCGGCTCGTTATGGCCCTATAAAGTTTTCGTAAAACTGATTGTCCCTACTGACCAACGAGCTAGTGCAATTCATTAAACGTTATTTCAATCTTATCTTAAATGTTCAAGAAACTTCAAGAAGCTTCGTAGAAAGTAAAAAGGAACAGATAATGAATAACAGGATGTACATGAGCCTTTTTTGCAGTGTACATAAAACACCGTTATCTTTCTAACGTTAATAATAAACTTAATACATTCCCTTATAACAATAACAACATAACAAAATATATATTTCATTTTGTTGGCTATAAAAAATCTCGTGTAAAAATTAAATTAAAGTAAGTTAAGTAAAAGAATAAGCTGCTGGTTGGTATGTTGGTTGGTATTTATTAGTTTTTAAACTTGTAATATATAAGAATTGAAATGAATATTTCATGAGTTAAATTGGTATATAGTGTGACTTAATGTATTTATAAAATAATTTCATTTTTTATTATTGCAAGTTATTTCAACTTTCTGTCATCGTGTCTTACTTAATATTAGGAAGAGCTATATATCTTTACGAAAAATAAAAGTACTTCTGTCACAATACCCTGTCATATAATGTTTATCCAACTTCTTTATAAACGCACCTAATTTTTTATCTTTTATCTTAAAGAAACCAAATTTATTTACACATTCCCTTTTCATTGCCATCCTGTTTATTATTATGGGCTTCGATTTTATTCTGTGATGTCTTTGATATTGGCGCCAAAAATCACAGAGCAGAAAAATACTTTGTGAATCATTAATGTGTTCACGATCCCTTACAGTGAAATCAATGTTTTTTATCATTACATGACACTTGGGGCACGTGCGCTGACGCAATTCCTTACCATTTTAATGTTACTTTGTTTATATGTGCGTGTATGTGAAAAAATAAGATAGAAATATTATGTGACTCGTTGCAAATGTTATATAGCCAGTACGTATCTTGTTCTTATGCAAGCATGCCGCGCGCGTCCGTTGCATTCGTCGTACCTGTGCGGTTAATTGGACTTAGCCTTTGGAATGAACCATAATCCCACAGGATGGAATATTTTAAGCGTTGTGGTGTTTCTATCAGCCACGCATTGTACAGAACTGGATTGCTACACAAGAAAAACGTTACGTCGAGCTCCGCATATTCTCTACGTAAGATTATAATAATAATATTTACTTTTGTGAGATGTTAATCAAGGTTTTGGGCTGTCTGACAGCTGGAACATCGGCGTATCAGCGTATTTTATGTTAGGTTCCTTTTGTATGTGTATAGGTTTCGAATTCTCACAGATTAAAAAGAAGCTCATTATTTTATCGGTTCGTATGTAACGACTGCGCTTGCAGGTAAGTTGCTGTACCCTTGTAAATTAAATTCTGCAGTACAATTTTGTATATGCTTTACAGTTTTCTGATATTCCTGGGATAAAAGTATTTACAATTTGTGTAAATTTAAAAATACGTCATGGTTAAACTAATTATATGAACATTGCACATGATACGAGCAATGAAGAACATAAAACAATGATCTTTATAATTAATCATTGACGTAAAACGACTAATTAAAGAACAAAAGCAAATTATTAATTTAAAAACTAAACAGACATAAAAATATCTATCTTTTAGCAAACGTTGTAATTACTTGAATAAAGTAAATGTGAATACGCTCCGCGACGCATATGGTGTCGTAATTGTTATTTATGTTCCGACGAACGGATCCCTTCAAAGAGAGTATTTAACATAAATGGCCACAAAAACTGAGCCGGAAAGCACCACATCTGGTCCGAATCCCAGACCCTGTTTTGGTTATCGCCCTTAATGAAAAACTTGGAACTGTTTCGTCTCGCCGCTGGCAGCCGTCCTCTCTCCGGAGATGTTATGACAAATGTGTACCGTTTGCAAACTTATGTAACTTCAATCAACCGGTCTATTCTTCCGGTGAACTTTGTAACGGATATACTGGTATAATAATAGAGATATATCCTAATGGGCCCGGTACTAATATTGTAACGAATTTGGTAGAGGCCGTAAAACGGAACGGACCATACCTTTTCAAATATAACTTAATTTAGTTTTTATGGCAGTAGCAAACAGGTCTTATTTCTATATTGGAAGCTTAAGGGTGTTTTTATTCCAAAGGGTCGAAGGGCCTACGGTTGGAAGCGATGCGCTGCGCTGCAAAATATCAACACACTTAGCCTAATTAACAGTTTAATATTTAAAATTTGAAAGAAACAATGTATTGCCGTTGTAACAACAACATTTAAAATCACTGTAAAGTTCATACGTTCTGAATATACACGTCCATGTTGCTCCTTTCACAATTAATATTCAAGCAATGCTGATGGTCAGAAATTGTGGTAAGACGTAAAATGAAAAGAAAGAAAGAGACAAAGGAAATACATACATTATATCTAAATACATCGCTTTTTAATGAAATGAATTAAAATATTTGGAGAACACAAGATATTCAGATTTCATAAATTGTAATTCATATAGTTTTCGTGCTTACCAATCATTATAACCTTTTTCGCGGCGCTGAAACCATTTTACGGTAGTGGGTTGCGTACATTGCCCTACATTCTAATTAATTACCTAATAAAAAACATCAGATATTATTTTAAACTTCCTTGTCCCATTGTTGTTTTGATTTAAGCCATAAACACTCAATGTTAATTTTATAACGTTACTTTTAATTATTACCGTACATTTTGTCTTACTTTTACCAATTAAATATCACGCTATAAAGATGAAGGAAAACATAGTTAGAAAACTTGCAACCGTTAGAGCTTAAAACAAAATTGTGCTCTAAGGGGTGTGAAGTGTGCCAAGTCACACTTGGCCACCGTGCTACACTATCGCTTTAAAACTCTCGTATTGAGAGGAGATCCATGTCAATCAGTGAAAGGGTAAAAGGGTCATAAAAATACCCTAATGATACAACAAATGAAAAGTGAAGTTACTACAACCTAGTCTACTGTGTATTCATTCCAATATATTCATCCAATTTAACGTCTAATAAAATGGAGAGAAAATAACTAGCCTTATGCACAAGGAAATATTTACCAACAGTGCTGGGAATAACCTCCTAATGATGTCATTTCTGTCTTTGATTATTGCTATGAGTATTGAATATAATTTCCTTTCTGCAGTTCCCAACCCGCATGCCCGTCGTGGCTTAGGCCATAAGTCTCCTTAGGGAAGATCTATGGCCAGCAGTGAACTGAGATGAGCTTATAATGAATATTATTATCATTTCGTTTATGTAACTTTAAATTATATCGAATGGTTTTGATGGCGGAATGAAAATATATTGTCCTTATTGCCGCGTGCAGTCGCCACGCCGGCACGTAGGAAAAGCTTACCTCAGTGTGCTTTCGATCAATCTGGTTTGGGTATCATTATTTCAATTCTCATTTTTATTTCAAGTATTGGCTTTCAGATAAGTCCAATACTTTTAATCTTAATAGTAAATACGTTATTTGATAAAATGAATGTCTCGTAATTCATAATCTAAGTGATTCTTGCCATAAATATTAATTGTGTAAATAAATAAAATATGAGTTGCTCGATTGTTTTAAAATATTAAGATTAAAATATCAGGTTAAATTTTAACAATAGTTACTATCTACAAATAAATATTTTTATCTATAACTGCTTAAACGTGCAATTTAAAAATATACAGGGACGATCATAGTCCAAAAATTTAAAAATACATCCGTATTCACAAGCGTTCAGTGTTCAGCAGATATAAAATGTTTGTCTCTTTCTATGTATTACAGTATGAATACTCAGAAAAATGTGACTTCACGTGCAATACCTGCAGCAGTGCTATTACCCGTGTATAAAAAAAGCTAATAAATAATTAATTACAATTTTCGAAAATTAAATTCACGTAAATGAATTGATTTTACATATGAGACAAATGTGTCATAAAACAACTCCAGTTAACTTTCGTTTATTAACCCCGAACAAGATGAAGCTTTATAATTTATATTATTGGTTTACGTATACCTACTGCGAGACATTGTTATGTATCGATTATTACTATTAATATATAATCATGCCAGGTCCCTTACGGAGTAGACAGAGAGCAGCTATCAAATATGTTATATACATATAAACTATACATATACCTGCAATGCTAAGGCGTTTCTTTTACATAATTAATAGATGTATGTATCACACAAAAGTTGACGTGTAGGTTGCAGTGCATTGATAGAATATTCAGCTTCATCCACATGGATTTCCACTTAGTAGGTAGTGAGACAGCGTTGCATAACTATGTACCTATTATGATGACATCAACATGTTAACACTCGCCGTACATAACAATTAACTCTCGTCGTACGCACACATCGCTTACGCCTTATACCACTTTATGGGATAAACAGATACTCAACAATTTATTAGAGTCATCATCATCAACCTTTTTATCGTTCTACTGTTGAACAAGTATCTCCTTTAAAATTATAATTTTTCAAGCAACATCGCCACACTGCCTAAGTTCCCGTTAGATGCCTTCACACACTTTAGATAATGTTATATTCATTGAAGCTTTAAATTACTTGTAGTCAATATTTGTAGCAAATAAAGTGTATTGTTACAGAAAAAAGTTATGAGGTCCCCTTACAAAAGGAACATCATTCAGCAATTGTTCCCTTCAATAGCCGAACATAGCTATTGTATGGTCATAGCAAAGAGGACATTGCCAAATCGTGTGTAAAACCTACAATTTCCGATGTCCATTGTTGATTCCTCACAATGTCACTCGTTCATAGTTCTGGACTTTTTGTTGTATGTGAAAAGATTTTTATTTCGTTTGTATTTTTAATTTACAGTATGAATAAATATTTTACTTGTATATACCACGTACATAATGCACGTACATATATTGGCAGTGCTTCTACGGTTGGCCGGCGTTTCGCATTCGCGTTCGCAAAGCCTTAACCCTTCTCATTCTGCGAGGAGACCCGTATCAAGTAGCAGAACAGTAAAAGGGTTGATGATAATGATGAACATTTAAAGACCGTCACAATACTCTATTAGGCTATTTGCGTATTTTAATTAAAAGAGATGATAGAAAGCATGGCATGCAACATGTCGAACGATGGTTCTCATCTTTTAGCTTTCGACGAAACTTAAAGCTTCCTTTACTGATGCCCATAGTGATTTAAATTGTCTGAAATATTTTTACATAATTTTGCATTTTTTACAAACAAAACAGAGTAAAAGACGATCCTCGTTGGACTTGGCATGATGATATATATAACAATAAGTTACAAAGAAATTGAAGGAGCCAAATGTTACATTAACGGTCATGTCATTTCAGACACGTCGAAGTTTTAACCATCTAACGTTGGAATACTGTTACAATTCTCAGCACTCATTCCATTTTCAAGCACTTTATTCAGAGGCCAACATAGTTCTGTATGCAAATTTCTTTTGTGTCACCACAAAGGCATCAGCAAAACGCGATCTTCATTCGCATGTTACTGTATTAGAAAGTGTGAAACTTTGCAAGTTAATCGATTTTGAGCCTTATATATTTGGCGAAAGGTAGTCTATTTATTACATTGTAATATACCTCTCCCCAATATTTTGTGAGAAGCTAATCTTCTATAACTTACGTCAATATCCAGTATGCCTTGTTGTTTGACACGAACATATTTTGAGTTAGTTTCTGTTATAAAGAAAATTTGGTCTCCAACTTTCTGTTTAGTTTTTTATATACTTCAAACGTTTCGTAATATTTCTGAAAGTTTATTGTTCTTACAATCCATAAACAAAATAACCCGTTATTTTTCTGTCGGACTGTTGAGGGTATTATTAAAAATTTTCACGTTTAGTGTGAAATATGGAATCCATTCGGATTTTTTGTCTTTTTGTGTCTAAGCTTAGCGATTAATAAAAAGAATTGCCGTAAGTGAGTTAAAGTTTCAAATAAAGAATAAGGCTTGATTTATAGCTATAAAATTGTTATTTTATGAACGCTACTTACGCCGTCTGTTAGAAATTCTAATTTAAACCATTTAAAGTAAGCTTGTAATGCAATAGAACTTTTTGAATGAAATCAGATTTGCACGAAGAGTCGCAAACTAAAGGCTAGTAAATAAGCATTTTTTCGAGTAAGCGATAAACATTCTCTTTGAACCTAGACGCTTTTAAAACTAGATAATACAACTGCAAGTGATTCGCGTTGACTCTAACAATGTTACGCTGTTCCAGATCAAAATAGTTATCACTAAATATGTATGCGATGGTTGTAATAGGCTAATGTAAGCCTCTCATTTTAAGAGGAGACTCATCCAATAGTCAGCGTTGAGGTTGATGGTAGTAATGATGATATTGTTGTTGATGTTGATCGTGATAAATGCAAGAACAAAGCTTAAAATATGGCACCACAAATGTAACCAATTTTCTTGGACTTCTAACAGTTTCACATATCAGTAACAACCGCGACCGAATTTTTAGAACACATCGAGCATTGTCCTATTATGTTGCAAATTAGTTGACAGTCGTGAAAAATCTGAACTGATAGCTTCCGTTCCGTTTGACAGTGTTGACGCTAGTTCGCTATACGTTTTGTGACTACCAGATACGTATGATACCATACTTCATTGACGTATGAATTGATCTACGTTAGCAAGATGTGTCAGTCATATCCACTTATTAAAAAAGTAATGACCAAACCAAATCTCAATCTCAATTAGACTTATAGCAGAAAATACCACAATGACACTATTTTTTTACAATGTGAATTTTGATGGACGTAGGAGTCGCGGAAGACCAAGGGTCATCTATCTCGATCAAATAGGTCGTGTTCTGACTGATGGGGGAGTTAAAAGTCTCCGAAACCAGCATGCATATATGAAGAGATCGATAAATATTGGAGAAGAACAGCAGGTATGTAAAGATAGGGATATTTGGCACTCCGTGCCTTCTGCCTACCACGTAAGGGACCTGGCATGAAGATATGTATGTATGACTACTGAGAAATTTTCGATTAGGTTATTAAATGAGGTCCTTAAGAATCCCAAACTGGACATTGAACTAGCGCGACTTTGAGTGACAGATTGAAATGTCAAAAATAAATTAAATTAAAAAGTTACCATAAGAGATGAAACCATTCCAAATCTACACTCTTGAGCTCACACTGTTGTTCTGTAAAGTAATATTACACGCATTTCTATAATTACTAGGAGCCTTGATCTTGATGACTCAGTGTCAGGGTTGTTACAGATTAGTAAGCTAACATCATTACATCCTCACGCCGTCGTACCACGCGTGGGCCGATCTGCTAACCAACCGTGATCTCATTTCCATTCTTCGAGTAAAATACAAAGTCCACGATTAAATGACAGGTTGTTATCATACATACATATATATTATATTCACAGCAGGACCCGAACAGGGTAGGCAGAAAGCAAATCTCAAATATCTCTATCCTTATAAATCTACCGTGCTTCTTTTGCATTGATCAATGTCTTCATATACGCTCGCAGGTTTCGGAGACTTGTAACTTCTGTTGTTACCATTGCTTCGTTTGTTTACGAGAAGACGTTAAAATAGAAACGCTTACGGCGTCTGTTACTTGACGTCAGAATAAGAAGCACTAAACGCCGTCGGCCTTGGACGTGCGCGTTACCGCCAATAAATTGTCATATATGCGTCCTTGGTTTGCAGGCTTGGTGTCAAATAGAAATTCCAGATATCAACAGAGGCCAGTGCGACATTTAGGACATTGTCGTTTGCCATTAATATCGTACAATGAAAGGTGGATTACGCTGTATTTCTCCTGTCCTTGTTCATTATTCAACCTTGTTTTACCTATACAGAAGATACTGTTGCAATTCTTCTGCAGCTTACAACTGAATAAATAGGTAGTCAATGTCTATCATATCAATGTTTTCCATATATTTGATATGCATTAGCTGATTACTAAACGGATTCCATTACCAACATGCAGCCAGGTAATGGGATTCTGTATATCTGCTCGTACATTATTCAAGTGCAACACACATTTGCCGTAAATCAGTGTCGACCAGAAAATGGAAAAGATTTCCGCACACTATCATACGTTCATTGAGCCTGCACTCAATATCTTAGTACCTTAGTATGAAACATTGGAATTCTGCATTCTACCGATAACCATTAATACAAGTAATGTCATAATACCGACTTACGGGTTAGCAAGCGCTGATCTGCATAATTCCCACTTCAGTCACAGCTACGTACTGAGTATTGGTAAGGTAGTGTCATAGGTGTGAGTATTTGTGTATGTTTGGAGGGTTCATGTTGATATCAGTCACTTAATTAAGTTTTGGAAGGGTTGTCTGAGTTTTCGTTGTCGGAGCAGGATCCCCGCTTCGTCTGTTATTTATTTATTTAAACTTTTGCAGCACCTTAAGCTAAGGGATACAAGGGCGTACTTAATGCCTAATGGTACTTGCTGGGTAACGTTTCTCCGCCGCGACCTCCCTACAATCAGCTCGTGATGAAGGACTTCGTATAGGTCCAAAACTAGTCAGGCCATCGCGAAAAACGTACGTGACTTAAGCCGGTACATATATAATCATGTGTACAAACACTTAAGAGACATTTAATAGTAAAATAATTTCCAGAGCGGTCCACGCCAGCTCTAATCCTAACAGGGTAAGTAATGAGTATAAATATTTAAACTACATTTTTCTGCAAAAACCACACATCATTCTTATCCCTTCCCACTCTTCTATTTGACTAAACTCTCCTACTGGGAATGCGTAATACATAGACGTGTAAAAAACAAAAGATACAACAGTAGCTAAATTAAGGCATTTCACAGTGTAAATATTGATAAGTGAACATAAATAGCAGTACAACCGTCCTCTACCTACCCCTTCGAGAAAATACAATGTTGTGTCATGTTATGTAAGAACAATTTCACAAAAAAACGCAACATTAAAATTTATTAAAGTGATAAGTTTCATGTCATTGAAACAGTCAACGAAACGAATTTTCTTTGAATTCCGTTTAAAAATTATTTAAAATACATCATCACTTGAAATACCACAGCGGTTTTTCCTTACACTCGAGTTTATTTTGAAATAAATAACGTTAATTATACTGCAGGTCGATTATCTTCGAATGCATTGGCACGCGACTGATTAATATGTATCGAATTACAATATATGTAATGGATTACTCATGCAACTGCGTAGTGTAGAAAGATGTTACGAGTAACTTATTATAAAACCTCTTGTATATACGTTATAGAAATATGCTTTTATATAACACGGTTATTAATAAATAGTCTTACTGCTCACATTATTATTACATTACATTTTAATAACATGAAAAAACATTTTTGCATAGACAAAATGATGCATTGAAAACCATGATACTGAAAACAATACAAAATACTAAACTAAACGAGACTCCTTACCGCTTCGTAGAAATACGGAAGTAGGTAATGTTATGTTATGATTACCGGTAATAATACATTTTAGTATTCATACCCTTTGTATCTGATAAGCTAAATAAAAATAAGAATACGACGGTAATCAAAACTCAAATTTAATACCATAGAACGTACTACAACTTACGTTTCATAAGGTATTTTAGACATATTATCAAACTGATGTAATAGCAAATGTCAAAAGAGAATAAAAACTTAAACAAGTAATGTGGTAAACATAAGATAAATATTTCCAATTTTAAATTAATAGTGACACGAATGATGCCTCCACATGTCACGTAATTATTATCGTTCTAAAAATAAATGTGTTACATAATTATAACATAACGACGTATGTAAATGTTGCGACGCATATGAAACACGCGCAACCATTTTAAGGCAATAACTTATTGCATAATTTTAATTTAAAAAACGAACTTAATTTTAAGAACAATAATATCTTTAAAGAAAAGCCATTAAATCTATTTTTCTAGAATTCAGCCCCCCGCCACAGAAGTTCTGAATTGAAATCATGGCGCGCACTATTTGCTTTACTAAGCTCTATTCGATGTACTCGTATCTGGATATTTGTTTCGCTAAGTATCGCTAGCATTTTTCGTTATCAAGATATTTACACAAATACTCGTATGATCCCACGCCATATGTTATGGTGTATTTATATAGATCAATTATGTTTGTACACCCAGACCGAAAACACATACCTACTTAAGCCTATAACAAAAATGTTAGCCCTAGGATCGCAATCGAACCCACGACCTCCAAATCAGCAGTCCCGTACACGACCCACCAGATAAAGAGGTCGGTCATCGCAACTATAACTGAAAGTCACAAGTTTACTGCAATGCTACTTTAAGATTGATAAAACATCTATGGGGTAGGGTGACTAGCATAATGTTGTACAGTATCAACTATGCAAACATTTAAGGGCATTTGCCACTTCTCTCAATAACAAAATACCACTATATTTGTACAGAGACCTTCCAAATTCATGTAACTAAGTAAGCCGGTCCCCTTTTCGTGCACTTTTCAACCCTTTACGCTCCCTAGTCTTTTAAAATAATACACGTGTACTTACATAAATAGGTTAAATTAAGGACGTGTGTAGAATCAGTTCCGCTAGTAGTTTGACTTGGAAATAATAATAGTTTAGTATATTAACTACTAATAATGTTTTGACTCTAGTTTTGACCTCTTGTATGAGAGATAACGTTATCAGATATTTATGTGTATGGAACAGACGCAGCATTGGCACATTTGTCATACGACGACAAAACAACATAACTTATCCCTGGCAGTGTACAGTAGCTACATTTTAATCTGGAACACGCTATACATTATTCGCAGTATCAAATTCAGCTTATCCAGGTGTAGCAACGCGTTGCTGAGACCTCTGGGCTCTGATACTAAAACTGCGCATGAGTGACCGAAACAGAGGGAGGGGTGGTGCTTCGAAATTATCACATTTAGCTTACACATGCACATGTTTTCACTCTTGCAGTGCGCTTATAGATAGTTTAAAACATTCATTTTCGAGTTAATAAAATTTACTTCAAAGGAGAAATTAAGTACAAATACATAAATACGATATGAATGATATACATATACCCTACATTCAACATAAATAATATATAAATACACTTCATTTTTAAATTTGTACGAAATCTTGTAGCTTGAGAATCGCGTAAAATATAAGATGTACCAAAACTGCTATAGTCAATGTCATAGATTGAACTGTTTATTAATACAGGAGACATTTTGTTCACTGTCGTGTTACATTAAGAACGCACAGAATGAAAATAAAAAACGTCCATTGCAAGAACTGGCCGGGTGGCCTTTAAACCGGTGACCTCAAGCCAACTAATACAAAAAAAAAACACTTAAATTGTCACATGCACAGGCTCAAAAGGTGCTTTATTCTTCACCTGGTCTATTGTTTGCCTCGGAGTGGAGCGGCAAGGGTCAGCAAGTATAGGTTAAGAGCATATTGTTACTTGAGATAAAACTTTTTTTGTAATGCAAAGAATACTGCTACACACGCCAATAGTGTGGCGAGATTAAACTGAAACATGTGAATTACGTAGTAAGTACGTCAGGCTTATAAGGATAGGGATATACGACACGCGGTGCTCTCTGTCTACCATGTGAGGGACCTGATATGTTGGCATAAAAATATTACGTTAAACAATAATATATATCGTTATTAAATGTATCTAAGTAGATGTTTGACAAAAAACGTCATATTTGGGTATCAAGAATCTTAATTAAGTAGTTAATACAGCCGTTCCATTGTTTTTCTACCGGAAAGCGGCAATGAGACAGGCAGTTTTTATGTATTGTTTCTTGACGCAAGAGAAATCTATACGAATCTGGTTTCTCACGAAACTATTCAAGTACATATACATATATGTACGTAGTTTGGATATATCTCTTTGAAAAACTATAATTACTATAATTATAAAACATTTAGCGATTTTTTTAACACCGCTAGAGAATATAATAAAAATAATTTTTCTTATAAAATATTGAAGTCTTACATTCACTTCAAATCATCCATGAGAAATAAATTAGTTAACTAGTATTTAAAATTAAAAGTTTCACGCATGTCCCGATTTTTTATCAAAATTTGTATATAATATAAAATTATTTCATCACAACCATACATAACAAAATATATAGAATTATAACTCGGAGAAGTTGACTAGGCATCTCGGTACGGTGACGGAATACAAAGTATTCACTGACGGTATTTCAATCTGTCAGAAGCGCGTGTACGGTATACCATACAAGGTCTAACTACGAGAATGAAATTCAAAAGAAAACTTTCATACTCAAAACCTCATCTGGAAATTTTATTATATATATAGTATATTTTGTTTTTTATTCAACCCATTACAATTCCATTGCTGGAATACGGGTCTCCTCTCATATTAAGAGGGTTAAGGTTAAATTAAGGTTATATATAGTATATACATATGTATATAGTGGGCTGGGTGGCATATAGGAAACTTCGTCAAGTCTTTTCGTCACCCATACCACAAAACCTAAAGACAAAAGGCTTTAACGAGTGCGTCCTACCTGTTATGACCTATGGAGCCGA